>PNEQ01072660.1:0-72592 GCA_003012365.1 Medauroidea extradentata
GGACAGGTGTCGGGATCTTCGTCGTCGGGTTTGTAAGGACGGTGGACAGCGAGCTCGGGGTCACCGGTGGGTGGACTTTTCGGGTGATCGCGGCCGGTACCTGCAACATAATTAACGTCGTGACCGATCAAAAGCCGCCGGAGGAAGCGCCTATTATTTTCGTCGAAAGAAACTTTAAGTATCTACCTCTCGTGACGCACCCCGCAGTGCGTGAGTCCCTTAGGCCGATTTAAAAAGAAACTTCTTTGTTATTTTATTTCAATTAAAGCTAGCCGGGCATACTACAACATTACTAAATACGAACCCAATCATCCAGCATTAATCACGTAAGAGACAGAGCAGCGACACCTATTATCATCACCAAACGCGGGTCACGAGCAACCAACAACAAAAGCGTCGCAAATTATTGAATGCTATATTAACTTGCTAAATTAAAAATCTTGTCAGTATATGTGTTACACAATGTTACCAGTGTACATAATTTTTATTTTTATGTATTTATTTGAAATTGTTACTGAGAGTTGTTATACCTAGATGGTAAAAGTGATTTTCATATGCAAATAATAATTACGTTATTTGAAAATTCGTGACTATATTTTTTAATGAAGGGAGATTCAGTTTGATAATTACTGTTACTTAATTTCATAGGAAACACAAGCTTTTATGTGCTAAATAATATTGAATTATTTTGTTTGTGTGGAAATATTATGACAAAATAACACAGTAAATTACTTGTTTACTATGAAAAACTTAAAATTATTAATATGGATAGTGAATGTGCAAGTTTAGTATTAGCCAGTACAAGAACCGGCATTGGAACCGAGAACCAAATTGAGGAACCGGGACCGAGAATCGGAACCGGGAAATTGTGGAACCGTCCCATCACTACTTTAATTACATCTCATTCCTTGCTGTGCAATAGTTAATTTAATCTTTTCAGTTGAGCGCCACTCTCCATTGTCAACATTCCTGCTCCGAAAAAACGGTAACTTACGTATTTAGAATGGCATGAATTGTGGGAAGAAGGCGAGAGCTGCCTCCTCTAACTCCCCTCAACTGCCCTTTTCTTCCCTTGAAGTGACTTACATCACCCTCGTGCAACGAGCCGTCTAGAAGTTTTGAACCTACAGTACTGTACACAGACTTGCCAACTTTTACGATTTATCCGTAAAATGTACAGAAATGGTAGGGCTTTTACGATTTTATGGGAACTTGTAAAATTCTACGGATTTTTAAATGTTCCACGATTAAATGCACTTTTTTTTAAAGTCACAGTTAGCGAAAAACAGTTTGGTTCAGTTCCATCAACATAAACTGCATTTCTAATCATGTGTAATTTCAATAACGTGTACTACCAGCCGTAAAATAAATTTTTATTTAGAATTCAACAATTGGTCACAACGAGTATGTCATATGAGCCAATGAGAAAAATACAGTTGAAAGCCAGTTGGTGACTTTCTTCAACAGACAGTTTGAAAACGGCAGAGTGCACTTGGGACTTTTTTGGAATTTTGCTGACGGAGTCAGTAGATTCTTCACACGTGGAAGCTTTTGATTTTGATTACAAAACCATATTCTGCAGCTCTTTTATCACGAACCATGCATATACATACTGTTATCATGTGTCAAAGTCTGAAGTTAGAAACCAGTGGCGTGTTTTTAAAATGATGCCTATCTTATTCGTACAGCCAACATAATATGTATTTGAAGCAAAATATGTTTGTGAAGCATATGTTAAACAATTTCTCTCTGAGTGAAATTCGTGTTTATTATTATTTGTGAAGTTTTCAAGTTGTAAATGTATTTGAACACTTAATTAAATAATAGAACATTATGTTATCAACTGTAACTTGTATATTTTAAACAAACTTTAAATTACGAACTTTGCATTGAAATTAATTTTCCTTTAACAGCATTACCAGTGCAAAATGTTAATTAAAATTTTTGTTAGACCTGGCTTATTTCATAACATAGCTGCAGTTTGTGTGTTTAAATTTAGTTACGAGGGTAACTCAGCTAGGAACAAAAAGTTTGGCTAGTATTTTATTACAAACGTAACAGAAACACCTGTGATTCTAATAAGAGTGAAAACGTAACAGCGACGTTAATTATGTATAGTCACATTTTTAATGACACTGTGTAACATTATAAAAACCATTATAAATGTTCAGTTGTTTGTCAATCATAGTCTGATGTTTATCTTTATAGTAAGTGCTATATGATTTTTATTGTTTAAATAATTGCATAGGTATTAAACACAACTATAAGATACACAAGTTAAAAGAATGGGAAGAAATTTTAAGTATAATATAGTTTTGCAAATATTTTCAAATAGGTCTATTTATGTGTATGCTTATTAAAAAAATTCAATAACTTCTTGGAACTGTAAGCCTTGTTATATCCTCTCTCTTTCTCTTAATGTTGTGTGGGGATTTATTATTACTGATTAAAAACACCGTCTGTTTATATACTTCGATACTTCGGAACACTGAACTTGTTCCGTCAGTCCCACGAGAGATACTCTATACTATAGTTTTAAAGCTTTTAACCACTGCCTCACGCGAATATCACACTCTTCATGACAGTCACGGCAAGAATCAGTTTTATATGCGGTTTCCCGCGAATTTCCTCGAATTTACCCGCGACGCGTCCACCCTTTGTGGAAATTGTCGCCGGAGTTCTTCTATGTATGTGGCTTACTACAATCCTCCGCGGTGGCTCCGCGAGACGCGCCCACACTTCGTGGAGGTCGCCGTCGAAGCCCCCTATACTTTCCCTTCGCGCCTACATGGCAAAACATGGCGTAGCCATGCCTCTAGGTGCCCTAGTTTTCAGCATCCACGCCACGTGCCCCTCGTCGGCTCAAGGCTGTTCGCTCGCTTTCACCCCATGTTTTCGCAACTTTCCCTCCCCTGCTGTGTTTAGTGTCAATCTGCTGTGACACAATGCCACAATCTTCTGGTCATACTACGCCTCTCGCCAGTACTCAAAACTAACGTACAAATTAAATATTTTAAACAAAATTTTGTAATTGAGTCACATAAAACAAACAATCCTATTCATAATGCAATTTCAACTGGCTTTCTACGACTATTCTAACCTAATAAACAGTATTTACAATATATATGTTATTAATTTACATTTAAGGGCCATATGCCGGTTGCAGCCTGCTAACTCTTTTAAAGTTTGCTAAATTTTCATGAATCTGTTCAAAGCTTGAGAGTAATGAATTTTGACATAAAACTGCAGCATGCAGTTTGCGCTAAAATTTTACATCTAGTAGGTGACAAGCCTGTGTACATAATATCTGTTAAAAGTGCTTGTGTTAAAATGTTTATTATTATGTGATATCCATAGAGAAGGGCACGTTATGTTTGTGCTGAATGAGACAGTAAAAGTTCCTCTACTGAAAAATTACATGAAGATGAGTAAAGTATCAGACATTTAAGTGCTGAAGAAGTCAACAGTTTCTAAAAATTTTATTTGATTTTGATTGTCAAAAATGATGACCCCTAACACAAAAATATATATCAATACACAAATTATGTTGCGAGACGCTACTGTGATCAGGTTAGTTTACTGCAGTGCATTTTATGACATTTTTTTATTAGTTATAAGTTTTATTTTGTCCATTTGGTCAGGGCTGTGAAATTAATAATGTATAAAATTAACTTATTCCATAGTGAGATAATATTGTACTATATGCGTATGTATTTTAATTAGTGAACTCAGCAATAATTTAATATCATTTGCAGTGTGATTATGAATTAAAAAGTTTTTTTGTCCATAGTCAGAGTTAAGGCAAATTATAACGGACTTATATGTTTTTGAAAATTTTATAAGTTTGATTGTTTTATTTTTTAACATTCTTAATAGTTCCCAAAAATGTTCAGATCTCTTACACATACCCATACATGTGAAGTTGCATTTCGAGCACTGAAACACACTAAAGACCACAGAGAATATTTTTCGAACATTGTGGTTCATATTTTCTTTGAGTGACCACATCAAACATAAATGTAAACTACAAGTATTCGGTAAACTAACTCAAACTCTTTGTGTGTGCTTGTGTACAACCTTTGTTTTTTTTTTATGAATTGTACTTTTTAAAATTTCAGAATAGTTACTTAAATAGTTTAATTTCTCAGAACAATAATACACAAATATCTATTTTTTTATAACTTTGATACTGACAAATTTGTATGCGGTCTTGCTCTCGGATGTATTTCAAAATTCCTTGACAACACTATTCTAACTTATGTAAACTTGGTAGGTTTTCAAATAAAATTTTCTCTTGCTGCACTTGATTATATATTTTCTGATGTATATAAGTAGCAATTGGTTCTGTACTTTGTAGTCTTCCCGAAGCATATTGCTGCTTATCTTTTTCAGCATACTCTACCTACACAATCTCTGTTTGCCATGTCACAATGTCAGTTTTGCAATTTTAATGACCTGCATGCTATTAGTATTAGGAGTGAATCCTTAACTTTTTTATTAGCATCTCTGTTGCCCACATTGAGCATAAAGGCAGGACACATGATTTCATTATTTTACCCATCCAGTAAGGCCACTGGTATTGTGTGTGCATGTGCAAAGATCAGTTTAGCAAAAATATTTGAATATGATAGTGGAACATGACTGTCTGTTTAATCACATAGCTACTTCAACTGTTTTCATAATAAGTGAATACCATATTTATGGTACTCCTCCAATAAGCTCTAATGAACAGTGTTTATACATTACTAAACCGTTAAACAGTTTGTAAAATTATTTATTTTGTCTTCAAATCTAATAACAGAGAGTTGTTATGTAGTTAAAATGATTCAGTTCTTGGTGCTTCAACTTCGTGTTTTGTTAGAGCAGCCTGAATATTTCTCTTTATACATTTCTTCTTCCCTCTCTCTCTCTCTTCCTCTCCTGGCTTACTCTCTTTATTCCAGCACTTAATATTAACGTACGTATAGTCTAATGTTTAAATTTTAATATCTGATCTAAATCTGAGAAATCAATGAGAACTAGGTCATTATTTTACTACAGAGTTTTAAAGCCTTCAAAGTAAACAATGCAATTTTAATGTTTACAGTATGTGACTAATGTTCTATAAACTTTTATGATAACTTTTGCTGTTGTCATGTGCGATTTTATTTCTCAAACTATAGAATATTATTCTGAATGATTAAAAAAAATCTTTCTTTGCAAGTAAGTGTTTATTGTAACCGTAATTTGTGGCATAATTAGCCATGTATATTATCATTATAATGAGCTACTCTTCTTTCACATACACTGGAATGCTTATTATTCTATACTTATTTAGACCTACCTTTGCAGCATGTATAACTACCAGATCCTCATGCCATCTGGAGGTCACGGTGGCCAAATGGTCAGACCATTTGGCTCCTACCAAGGCGATCCGGGTTTGGTTCCCGGTGGGGTCGGTCCCCAGATTTCTGCATGTGGAAATTGTGCCGGACGATGCCTTTGGTCGGCGAGTTTTCTCGGGGATCTCCCGTTTCCGTCGCCCTTTCATTCCGGTATTGCTCCATATTCACATCATGTCACCCTTCATCAGTGCTAAAGACTTCAATGTTAAGCGCTGACCAAAATCTTTCACTCACTCACTCATGTCATCTCAAAGCAAATACATTTTCAATTACTATTTCTACAATAGCTACATTGTTTTTCAGCAAGCAAACAAGTTTTATTTTTATGGAAGAAGGATATCAGTCATTATTAAAGGTACATGGCATTATGGGATGCACACCCCTTATACCAAAGTTTTCTATTCAAAACGTTTCCAAAATGTGCTCGTAAGTTTTATAATAGAAACAAAGCTTTTAAATACAGTAAACTCTCACAAATCCGGGGGTCTCGGGGATTTGAGACCTTCGGATTTCTGAAAACCACGGATTTTTGAAATACTGTATTTTCCATAGCAAAAATCTGCAAAATTAAAAAAAAAAAAAAGAATCCCGTTTCATATACTGTAAGTCCCCGATTTACGTCGTCCTGATAAACGTCGTGGTTGTTAGGAACGTATCCCCCAACGTAAATTGAGGACTTACAGGTATAAGCCAATGCTGTTTGAAATAAAATAATTTATAAAAAACGGCACCTCGAACACGTTTGGCAATACTGGCCGGCCAGCTCTGGGCACGGGCAGCCGGCTGCGAGCCGTCAAGTAGTAAACAACTTGTCATTGTCACAGAGCGGCAGAAACAGCGATTACTATTTCCTTCTCAGCCCGTGTGCCGGTGAAGCAAACTACAGTGCACATAGCAATACCTTATATTTTACTTACCACAATCATTGATTATTCCAAACAAGGCACGAAAAAATAAAAATTTAACACTTTATGCACAGATTAATAATATTTATACACTTTTACGCCAAATAGCTCGCACACACATTAAACTAAGGAGACACACAAAAAGTAGACTTTAATTATTTCTTGAGTTGCAATTAACAGCACACGAGGTGTAAGCAGTCGGCTCACTATGTTACTGTGTCGATAGTCCCACAACATGAGTGAGGATGTCTGTTTGATGGCCTGTCTTCTTTTGTGAAGGAAGGTAGAATACAGGATATGGCATTGCATTACCTCCGACACAGGGTAACAGTCTTTTTTGCTTTCTGAAAATTTCATTAGCGTGTCCTAAGCAGCAGCGGCCCCACTCCACGTAACATCTGCTTCGTCACTATCGTTATCTTCGTCTCCACTACCTTTTTTTTACAGTTTTAATGAAAACCATTTGTACAGTGCACTGTCCAAATACTGTAGTTTGGCCGTTTGGAGTGTTTTCCGATCATGAAATCCTTTTTCCGACTTGCTGTTCGACATAAACATTTTAAGTTTGGCGCTACTATTTTTAATGCTGTATACAGTTGTCTCGCTGATACTCTTCCTTGATTGCAGAAACCTTCACACCCCGCTCCAATTTCTTGCAAATCTCAAACTTTTGTTTTAGTGTTAACGTTGCGTGCTTCTTTTTTCTTACCGGCGCCATTCTCACAACAGACAACACTAACAAATACCGTGAGCAGTGTCCGTGCACGTCTTATCGGTTTGTTGTGTTCCGGGAAGACACGTTGACCTTGGGCTTGCCGCATCTGCTGCTACTAGTACCGTTAGATGCTTGCTACTATAACAGCGCAGCACAGCGCAGCACAAACGCGAAGAAGCTAGGTGCAGTGCAGCACGGCGCAGCATGTTGCAATAATCAAAACGGACATTGCTTTGAGAAAACCACGGATTTTTGAGTACCACGGATTCTCGAACTACGGACTGGCGAGAGTTTACTGTATTCAGTTATCATATACCTTCAATGTGCATTAGTTGGTACACCAAGTAAGGTAACTTTGAGATATTTTTCAGAATCTTTTATTTTGTTTGTATATTTTTGTACCCTGAAAGAAGATAAGTAAGACATTTTGAATACTGACCACTTGTGTTTCTTCGTATTGTTATGGCTGCTGTTAGTGAAATGAAAGTTGTAGGAAGAAATGTATATTTTTTCCCGGTGTCACAAGTTTCCCTGGTTTCTTAAGTTTCTCTTGCATCCCAAGTTTCTCTGGTGTCCCAAGTTTCCCTGGTGTCCAAAGACACTCCAGTTAATGGTTCATTGGTATGAACGTAACTAGAACTAAGGCCGGAAGAATAAGTGGATCACACCTTGTGCTATATCTCTGTGCAGTAAAGTGTTGTATGTTCAAGCAAATATGAGTCTAATGTCATTAATAATTATATAAATCATCTAAACATAATACATTTTAAAAATAATGTTTTTCAAATCACATGTTTATTCCAGGTGGCTCTGAAAAATTTGACTTATTTTTATGATTGCTGTCAATCATTTTTTGAGAAAATACCATCAAAGAGACTTCACTACAAGGAAGGCTTGATTGCAGCAATAAAGGTAAGATTAAATTAATTTATATTTTTTAACCCTCCCTAATGAAAATCATATGTGGATTAATCAGGAAAACATTTCAGTGAGTTGATAATTACAGGTACATGAGTTTTCTGACTTATTCTTTGTTATGTTCTGAGATCAGATTTACATTTCTCATGCTCTATCTATCTTTCCATGCATTATATTCCCAATTATTGTAATCCATTTATTTCACCCTCATTAATAACAACTATTACATTCTCCACCATGTCCAACACTACCAAAAAAGTCCAGCTTCCCGAAACAAAACTTCCTGGTTCATACATGGTGCCAACTCCCCGATGCAAAACTTCCTTATTCATAGACAACATCTCTCCCCCAAGTAACATAAGATTATTAAAAAAACTCTTACCTTGATACAAGACAACTAAGTCAAAACCAAATAAACACATTCGTAAATAACCCTTCTCTACATAAATTAATTATATTTGCTGTGTGTTCCTGCTCCTGCCTGCTGGGAACGTCACAGAAACGGGGACGGAGCACCATCCAGCAGCTGCTCTCCCGTGCTTGCTTCTTTCAGACACTGTTCCCTTCCAATTTGTCCTTCTGCTGCTCCCCAATAGGTTAAATTTTGACCTGTTGTTCTTATGGAAATCCAAGAAAAGGAGCTTGAAAATCATCTTTGGCAACATCCTCTAGAGCAGGTCCTTCTCTTATCCGCCTGAGCTTGGTCTTTCGATTGCAGTAATGGTAACAACATGTGTAGAGATGATTCCAATTTTCCAGCATTCTTGCCTTGGGCGCGCAGCTGATCCACATGTCTCATTGCTATCACACCATTTGTTTGCAAGATTTTGTAGCACACTTGTCCTTTTGCAGACAACACTACCACAAGTTTCCACTGATCACCTGCTTGTCGCCTTCTCCACACGAGTTACTTAGGTTGAAACTTTAGGAAATTTTGCACTTGCTGCGGTTTGTATGCTTGGCTGTTTGGATGCATGTTATCGGACATTTGTTCACACTGGTCTACCAAGAAGTAGCTCTGCCAGTGATTTTCCACATGTCATTCTAAGAGTATTTCTTTGCATTAGCAGGTATCGAGGTCCTTCACTATTAACATTTTCAGTGGACATTCACAGCTGTGAATTCTTGGCCATTTGGACATCTCTTTCCACCATACCATTTCTGGTGGGATGGTAAAGTGGTGTTTGTACGTCCTGGATGCCATTTCTCTTCAAAAATATCACACAAACTCCTCTGAGGTAATATTTGTGCCAATGTCTGAAACTATACATTCAGGCCATCCATGCATCGCAAAGATATTTTGCAGGATTGATATGACAACTTTTGTAGTCGTTGACCTTGTTGAGATGATTTCCAACCATTTGGAGCAGGCATTCACAACAATCAGGTAATTTCGCCCTTGCAGAGGGCCTAGAAAATCTATGTGCAGCTGCTGCCACTTGTGGTCAGGTCTGGTTAAGAAAAAACTTCATACTGCTCGTCGCCATGCCTAGTTTGCAGACACAACTGGCATTCCACCACAAATTTCTCAATGTCAGCATCCAGGCCTGGCCACCAAAAATAGTATCTTGCTATAGGCCGTTCGGAATAAAGTGAACACTAAATATTTAACCTTTGAAAAATATCACTAGCTGTTACTACATTTAACTCAACATTACCGATAGTCACCTTACTGCTTGTATGGTTGGCAACGAAATAACACAACATAGTTCCTTGTTTATTCGTATTTAAATACAAAAATACTGAAACAAAATCAATCGACAGCGATATGATTGTATTTTATATAATTAATAAACTTCTTTTTTATCAAACTATATAGGTACTTATCGACTGAAAAATTAATCTTACAAGCGCAAACATAAAGTGACGTGTTCCAGGAGGTTAGACTTTTCCCGTCGTTAGCCGTTACACGCGGAAAGATACGAATTGGCTGGAAATATATCTTTAGCAGGGCTTTTTCGAGTGCTCACTTTATTCCGAACTGCCTTTAATTCCTTCATTGCCACAATACCTCTGTGATGCAAATTAAGTTCTTCAAGAATAGGCTTTTGTAAACATTGAGGAATTACCATACGGTTATACCATAAAATGCACCTATGTAATAACGACAGTTCATTAAACTCTAGACTTGTATTTTCTAGACTCCAGCAGAGATATACTGTTTATGAAGATCACCCGCCCATTTTCTAACCACATCTTGACAGTCCGTATCATACCATCATTGTCTGTAGCCACTGCAGTGTTGTGACACTGTATGAAGTATCTTCGATTCTAGCAATAGTACATCAGCAGGAGGAGGAGGAGGGTTTTCCACTGTATCTGGTATAGACAGGTACTTCAAGAGTATAGGAGAAAGTGGAGAGGAACAGTCACCACCATATTATATGAGGTGATATCGTTCTTGACATGGGCTTGCTTTGGTCAAAAACCCCTAGCAACAACTTTTGGTCAGAAAAATGGTGAAAATCCTACCCAGCAGGTACTTTTGGAATTTATTCACCCCATATACCAATGCGTGGCCTTCTTTGTCAAATTGACCATAGTTGTGTTCTGTAGGTTACAGAGTCCTGGAAGTAAATTCAATCGGTAGAGTCTGCCCATTTTTTTTTTCATTCACTGCCAACACTGCCCCCAACTCATATGGTCTTGCATCACATGTAAATATTTAAAGTATACCTTCATCATAATGAGATAAAACTGATGATGTCTGCAATACTGTCTTATAATTCTAAAATGATTTTTTCTCGGTTCGTCCAAAATTCCATGCAGTGTCTTCCTTCAGAAGTCTTTGTAAGGGCTCAGCAAAATGGGCTTTCTTTCCATTCTAAGAAACATTCATAAAAGTTCAAAAGCCCTACGAAAGAATTTATTTAAGTCCTTATTCTTGCCTCAGGTTTCTCATGAATAGACCAAACTTTCTCACAATCTGACTGAATTCTATCTTTGTTCACAATAAAGCCAAGAAAAGTAATTTGTGTGAACTTAAATTTTTTCTTTTTCAATATAATTTCCTCATTAGTCATCCTGTTCAACACTTCCTTTAATTGTGTATAGTGTTTCTGGAAACTGGACACTGCAATCACTATATCATCTAAAAAATCTGTGACCACCTGAAGTCCTGACAACTGATTCATGAAATGCTAAAGTATACTAGAAGCTGCAGACAGCCCTTGACGTATTCACCACATACATATAAGTTCCTTTGATGTGCTTAATGTCAATATTTCAGCAGTAGCGTTATCCACAGGCAGTTGGATGTAAGCTCCACGTCCAACAGAACCTTAACAGTCGGAAGTAGAAACATATTTTGCTGAACAGATGAGTTTACTGTATGACTGTAATCTGCACATATAGATATCCTCCCGTTCTTCTTTATCTCTGATACAACGGGCGTTGCCCAGCTAGAAAAAGTCATAGGTTCTGGTACCCCTTCCTCCACTAAACTGTCCAAAGTTTCATGGACACATTTGCGTAATGGTATTGCTACTGACCTGGCCTTCAATAATCTGGGTCCTGCATTAGTCTTCAACTTGATGTGGACAGGTGGTGCTTTCAAAGGTGACAATCCATCCTCATGAAACAGTGGCTGGTACTCCGTCAAAATGACATCATCCTAACTGTTATGGATTATTTGTACTGATATTCCTAGATCTTTAAACCAATTCCTACCTAGTAAACTTCTTCCACCAGAATCTGCCACAATTATCTCCTGAACAAAATATTTGCCTTTAAAATTTAACCTTAACAGAAACTTGGCCATGCACTGGCATATGCTTTCCCCTCACCTCCCCCCATCACACAGCCAAACAAACTTTACTTGGTTGCAATACATGTCTATTTTTTGTTTTGGGCCAGAGCTTCGTAAACACGTCATGATTAACAGTAGATAGTGCAGCACCAGTGTTTTCTACTTCAAATTCATGGTATTTACAATTTAACTTCAAGTTCATAGTATATGCCTTGACCTGATCCATACTAAGATTTACATGAAATAGTGAATTATAATGTCCTTCATGTGGGCACTCTTGCTCACTTCGGGTCATGCCATTGTCTGTATAGTAAACATCTGATTTACCTACCTTATTACCTTCAGTACTGCTGTTTCTGTAGCATACTCTCTTAATTTGTCCTACTTTATGACACTGTGAACATATTATATTCTTGTGCCTGCGCTCTGGTGCCTTATGTCCTGCCATATCACACCAAAAACATATAACTGTCACATCACTTCTTTTGGTAGTAACTTTACATTTTGCGTTTTTCCTGCTGCTAACATGACCAGTGACCACAATCCTGAGCCTTCTCAGAATTTCCGTAGCTTCCTTCGCGAACTTTTTTAATCTCATTTTGCACATTTGAAATAGTCTCCACATTTTAACTGCCATCTCAAATGCAGAAGCATTTTGAGTGCTTTTTTGAGTGCTTTCTAGCAGGTTAAGTCTGACTGTGGTAGCAGCTCATGTTGGAGTTGTTCATATTTAACACCACACACAATGTGTATTAATAACTGCTTCTCTGGATCTTGAAAATTGCATCCACGAGATTACCATTTCAATTCTGTCACGAACTCGGTGATAGTTTCACCAGGCTGTTACTTCCGATTGGCAAAAACAAAATTTGCCACAATTTCAATTTTCTTAGAATTAAAATGGCTATCCAGTACCTTCACTAGTAACGACTTCTACAAATTCATTTGGCATAATTAACATAGTTAACAAAGCCAATGCTGATTTACCTATCACTGTAAGAAAAGTTGATCTTAAATGTTTTGCTTCTGTAATCTTGTTTGCTTCTGCGAAAAAAGAAAACCTGACCTTATATTATCGACAGGTATCTGGTTTTGTGACGTTTAGCTCTGAAATCTTCCCAAACATCATACTGCATAACTTCAATATCCTCATATACTACAGAAGATTATGTATTTCATTGCTGCTACTTGCACTATGTCAATTATAACTTTTTTCTCCAAATTTCCATGAGTCCCTGTAGAATACAATTCTGTGAGGTTGGCAGCGAGGAGAAGAGATGAGGAAGTTGGTGAAAGAGGTGTGGGCAAGAGAGATCTGTAATGAAGTCATTGTGTGGTAATGAATGATAAACAAGTATTAAAGAAAGCTGTGTGCAAAGTTACAAACGTCTTTTAATTAACAGGTTATGGGCGCAGAGTTACGGAAAAGCTGGTGTAAAAAATAGGTGAGCTGGAATAGTAGGCTAGTGTGATTGCATGTAAACATTGTGGACTGGAAAAATGGCGGAAAAGTTGGACTTGGGAAATATTAATAAATTTGATGGGAAAAATTATCAACAGAAATTTCAAGTTACCTGTGCACTTAAAGCTAAAGGCTTGTATAACATTGCGATTGGAAAAATGGTAAAGCCTGAGGACGAGAAAGAGTTGGAGAAGTGGACTATGAGTGATGCAAATGCTATGTTTGTACTAACCTCAGCCATGGATTTTTCGCAAATAACATTAGTTGAAAACTGTGAAACGTCACTTCAGATACTTGAAAAACACGACTCTGTGTACCAACAGAAGTCAGAATTCAGCCGCATGGCATTATTAGAACTATTTCACAATTGAAGATGGAGGGAAATGAAGGGGTGTTCAAGTACATTTCACGAGTGGAAAATTTGGCTAAGTTAATCAAGGAATCGGGAGAAAGCATGACTGACACTGCTATCATCACAAAAATTCTGAGTTCGTTACCAGAAAAGTACCGAAACTTTCGGCAGGCATGGTTGTCAACAGAGGTAAGTAGGCAGACCATTCATAACCTCACAGCTAAATTGTTAGATGAAGAGACAACTCTGACGGCATGCGAGGATCGCGAGTCTGCTTTCACAGTGTCCAGATATAGAACTGCAAGACGAAGTATTGTCTGTTACAATTGTAAGGAAGAAGGTCACATAGCAAGAGAGTGTAAGCAGCCAAGGTCAGGCAAGCAACCTTAACAGAAACAGAGACTTTACTAGTGAAAGAACAGCATTTGTAGTTAGTCGTCCAATGCAGAAAATTCTCAGTGATACAGTTAGGTGGACAATGGACAGTGGTGCATCATGTCATATGACATATCTGAGGGACATTTTGTATGATTTCGTAGAAGTGAGTGAAACAGTAGTGCTGGGAAACAACATAAGCTTGGCAGTTAAAGGTAGAGGCACAGTGAAGATTAACCGACTCCTAAATAATGTTTGGGTTGAAGCTACCATAAATGATGTTATGTTTGTTCCAGATCTACGATGAAACTTGTTTTCCGAAGGTCAGCTCACGAAAAAGGGGATGATGGTAATAAAATATGGCACGAAAGCTGAAGTCTATGAAAATGGAAAATTGACTGCTGTTGGCGTAAGAGAAGACAACAACCTGTACACCATGCTTTTCCAGACTTCCAGGAGGAGGGTGTGCGAAGTCGAAGTAAATGTGACGGAGCAAAGTTTTAAGACTTGGCATGAACGATTAGGTCACATAAATAGTAAACATCTCACTGCTGTACCTGATCTAGTCAGTGGTGTCAAACTGGATCCACCAAAGGATTTCTTTTGTGAAGGGTGTGTTTATGGCAAACAACATAAGTTACCATTTAAGCGTGTTTTGGAAAGGGCGAAGGAACTAGGTGAGTTAATTCACTGTGATGTATGTGGGCCTATGCCTGAACAATCTGTTAGAGGGTAAAGGTATTTTGCCCTATTTAAGGATGACTACTCCTGCTTTAAGTTTGTAAGATTCCTTAAGCATTAAAGTGAAGTACTGAGCAATTTTGTAGAAGTGGTGAATATTTGCAAGACTAAGTTTGGCAAATGTGTGCATGGACTGCGAGTCGACAATGAAAGCGAGTTTATTAACAGCCAGTTCAAGGAATATTTGTGCTCACAAGGGATAGTGATGGAAACAACTTCTCCATACTCACCTGAACAACATGGACGGGCAGAGAGAGAGAACCGAACTGTTATGGAGAGTGCGAGGTCCATGCTGTATTCAAAAGACATCCCGCTGTACTTGTGGGCAGTAGCTGTTAATACTGCAGTTTATCTGCTAAACAGAGTACCCAACTCAGTAACAAGAGACATAACCCAATGTGGACTGGCAGGAAACCATCATTACTGCACACGAGGGTGTTTGGCAGCGAGGCATTTGCACTAGTCCCTGAAACGAAGTGGAAAAAATTGTCAGAAAAAGGAAGAAAACTGATGTTTGCTGACTATGAAGGCGATTCAAACAACTATAGGCTATTTGATCCACAGACTCAAAAAGTTACTGTATCACGAAATGTGATTTTCAGGGAAGATGCTCAGGTTGGAGTGGTGAGGGAAAATATTGCAAGAGTGTCAACAGAGCCGGAAGAAAGAACTGTGAGTGTCTAACCTGGGAAAACTGATTGTAAACGTGATGATGAAGATGAGTTCCTTGATTTTGAATCAGTTGCATTAGAAGATAAAGCGGAGAGTGACAAAATTTAGGACTCACATCAACAAAGGCATAATAGCCTGAGAACGAGAAAGCTGCCAAGCAAGTTGGTAGATTTTCAGCTGAATTTTGTAGAAGCCTTGTCAGTTGGACAGTTTCCATCATCCTGCCCCCCTAGATCATTTCAGGAGGCGAGATATAACGGTTGGAAGGAAGCAATCCTAGATGAAATAAATGCACTTGTGGAAAATAAGATGTGGCAGATTGTACCACTTCCTAAGAATGTGAAAGTAATAGATAGCAAGTGGATTTTCACCGAGAAAGAAGTAAATGGCACAGTTGTGAAGAAAGTGAGGTTGGTGGCACGCGAGTGTTTGCAAAATGTGACAGAAGACTTGTATGCCCCAGTAGCGAGAATGAATATCGTCCTGGAAGGTGACATCGTAAGGAAGACTGGTGCTGTGTCAAAGTGTAATTTGAACAAGAAAGAGGTAACTGTGTGTAAGCAATTAAAATCCCTGTATGGTCTAAAAGAGTCACCTAAAAGATGGAATGAGAGCTTTAATAAGTGCCTAGTTAACCTAGGATTTAGTAGATCTACTGTTGACCCAGGCTTGTACTTCAACAGTACATCATTTATCCTAATCTATGTTGTTGATGTAATTGTAGTGTCTGATGATGTTGGGGTGTTGAATAGTGTTAAAACTGAATTGATGAGGTCTTTTAAAATGAAAGAATTTAGCAACAGTAAACAGATAACATTCCTAGGAATTGAGTTGACAGTGTCTGACAACAAAATAATACTTACTCAGACCCAGTTAATAGACAAGGTTTTGAGTCAATTTTTCATGTCAGGTTGTAAACCTCAACTTGTTCCTATTGAACCGGGTATATCTGTTAGTGCTGGTAGTACAGATGAGAGGTGTAGGGCACCCTACAGAGAATTGCTGGGAAGTCTGATGTACCTCATGGTTGGGAGCAGACCTGATTTGTGTTTTGCAGTAACATATTTCTAAAAAAAGTGGTGTTGAGGTATGTTAGTGGTACCAGGAATTTTGGGTTGGTGATCTCAAAGAAGGAATCTGTCCTGAGTCATTAATGTGCCTACGTAGACTCAGATTTTGCGAATGATGGGGAGGATCGAAAGAGTGTGACTGGATATTGTTTGAGTTTGTTTGGAAATTGTGTATTGTGGAGGTCAAAGAAGCAAAGTACTGTAAGTCTTAGTAGTAGTGAGGCTGAATATGTGGCTGTTTCAGAATGTGTGAAAGATTGCAAATATGGTTTCCAGTTACTGGAGGAAGCCTGTAACACTAGCTTTAAACCAGTAGTGGTATTTGAGGACAATCAGTCTGCAATAAAAATGATTTACACGTTGGAGACCAAACGGTCTCGCCATATAGAGATTAAATATCACTTCATTAGGGAGGAGGTTGCAGCTGGAAATATATGACTGGTGTATGTTAGCACTGAGGAACAGGTTGCAGACCTGTTTACAAAACTTGGGTAGGATAAAGTATGAAAAATTTAGAAGCATGCTTGATGTAGTAGAACTACAGAATTGAAGGGTTGTAGAATACAATTCTGTGATGTTGGCAGCGAGGAGAAGAGACGAGGAAGTTGGTGAAAGACGTGTGGACAAGAGAGATCTGTAATGAAGTCATTGTGTTGTAATGAATGATAAACGAGAATTAAAGAAAGCTGTGTTCAAAGTTACAAACGTATTTTAATTAACAGTCCCATCTTCTCACCATATTCATTCTTCACCATGTCTGACACTACCCAAAAAGTCCAACTTCCCGACACCAAACTTACTTGTTAATACACTGTTTGCCATCTTTGATTTATATTTTCACGTAGGCCTACTCTATTATTCCATGTCTTATACTTGGATTTTCTTGTGCCTTATCATCTCATATGAAACCTTAGTTGATTTCATTATGATGTGTTCCATTTCCCCAATATGTTCTTAATGTTCTCGTAGTCTAGAATTCGTAGTCATATACTGTATCTTATTTACATATTTTGACAGATTTTTTTCAAACCATTTTGTGGCACACCAGTCCTCTTAGACCAGTGCACTTGTTCTATGATAACCCAGCCAAAAAGGCAAGGTTTAAAGCTGGAAAATATTTATTGATCTCTAGTCAAATACTACAGTGTTTACTGGCAGTACTTTTGTTGGTTACGTAACATTGCAGACCCAATTTGGAATTTTCACAGACACTGGCAAATTTAACAAGGTTAGTCCCAAAATAATATACTTCCCTATAATCCAAGACTGCTGGTTTATTAGATTTCAATTTACATCGGCACAAAATACACTGTTTAAGTCTAAGCACGGTGGATCTGGTTCACAGAAAATTACAAGCAGAAACACAACACAATTATATCAGACGATTAAACAATAACAAGTTAAAATCTACATCATGTAGTAATAAATTTGGGCCGCAGCCCCACATGCGTCCGCGTCCTATCCGGCTTGCGTCATGACTTTGATTATCCTAAAACATGGCGGAGGCAAAACATTCCAGAACGAAGGGCGAAGGGGCGCCACACGCCATGCTGTCATTGTCTGGTTCTCGGTGGCGTGACTCTTGTCATTCGCTCTGTTACCTAGAACCCTCTAGGGCAAAACTAAAAACTACGAATTAAAAACAAACGCCGCCAAAGCTCCCCGCGGAAAAAACCAAAACACGAAAAGAAAAAACAAAGCTACTGCCTCCTACTGAGGCCACCTGGCCATTAACAACCATTACACCCTCTCTGAAATCTAGAACGTACTGAAAAAAAAAACAACTGCTCCTTTACTCTTACTTTCTGGAACCGAGACCACTGAAATAAAAGTTACAATTTTAAATATTATATTATAAAATTAAGATTACATAAAATACTAATTCAACAATAATAGAAAAACCCTTGCCCCGTAATGCTACAATTTAACTATTACAGGCAATTATTTTATTTTAATATAACTTGTTTCTTTTCCTCAGTTTCAGTGTCACAAAACCCTGTCAAGGAACTGGGAACTTCAGTTTTACTTCCTTCACTTAAACGAAGGTTAATGTGTTAAAAAGTTTCCTTACATACAAATCGAATACTATTATCCGTTCACTCTAAGTTGTGTTCTGAAGTAAACAAATAACATAATATAATTGCATTTTGCTAGACTCTAATTGGCTCAATTTGTGTAGTGCGCCGAAGTACTTTTTCCAAACGACAAAACTGTGTACAGTTGGTATAATAGGAAACAATGTCCTATATATTAAAACAATATTGCGTGAAAATTTTGTACATATTAGCAAAGTACGGAAACAAAAATTACATAAAAACTTGATAAAATTATTGACATCATGTGCAATTTCAGTATATTTCAAAATATAATTGTAATTATCAAGCCATGACTAATGATCGTATTCAAATATTCTGGTACTAACATAATGAAAACTTGGTACTACATGCAGAAAAATGTTGTCAACAAAATTAGTGACTAAACTTACTGCAAAGTCCTCATGGATTATTTTGTACTTAATTTTCGAAAAATCACATTTTATAAGTCACCAAACAATCTGTCAATAATTCACAACACATATTTTTTTTGTAAAGAATGTTAAGCGAGATTTTTATTCTTGCCTTATAAACATCACCACAGTTTGTTTAGTAATGAAGACATGTATCCATATTTCGAAAACCATGCAAGACATTTCACTGTTCACGTCTAGCGTCACATAACCTAATATGCAAGCAATGTAAACATAAACTGACACGAGGATGGAACGAAATAGATCAAGGAATTTCGGTTCAGATGAACTGGAACGGAAAATGGATGTACGGAAAAACCGTTCACAGTAGCCAGAACATTGATGCGTTAATGTCCAAAAGTACTTTGAAGAAAATAAAACATTATATCTGATTGTAATATTTCCGACTTATTTTTACTGTGGTAATTATTACTGAACTAAACTTTTGGTATTTTCAGAGTATCATACACCTCTAAATACTGGCAAGTGTATCAAGAAACTCGTACGTTTAACAATATGTCAGTCGTAACTCGTGAATAAACTGTACAGATGTGTCGTCCATTAACCATAATTATAGTAATAAACATATAGCATCGTAGATTGTGTTTGCAACGTCTGTATATTTTAGATATTTGTTAACAAAACTCTTTCATTAAGTGATGAAGTGGTAATTTTGTATGAGCACGACAGATAACAAAATTCTATTTCTTATGCAAGATCACAGTGCCTGGCGGTCGGCAGCCAACGAACATGTTTGATTTTAATTTGTTTTGTTTATCCTAAAACTCGGGTAAGAGTGAACGGAGAATAGTTTTTTGGCCCTGCACTCATCAGTTTCAAATTTAGCAGTTTGCTAACTTGGAAATAGTAGTGGATGTCGGTTTGTTGTAAACAAGATATGAAACCAGTTTTAACCCTTAATTTTCCAACCAAACATACACACAATTTTATATTTACCTTGAAATTTTTTTAGAAGCATTCTGACAGATAGCAAAATTTTTAATTGTCTGACAGTTTGTGGTTTGATTATTTCCCTTTGGCCTTCAAAACTTAAAATAATTTCACCATATATTTTTGATCCATATGTTTACTTATAAATGAACCACAGAATAAGAACAAATCCCACAGAACCAGTGGTGGATACAGTCTGTACAAAAATGCTCAATTTTCTTAGCAATTTTAGACTAATCAGTGATGGCTATATGAGTTTTGTAGTGTTTAGTTTTCTTGTGGGATATGTAAATAAGATTAATGATTTGCTCGGATATATTTTTTTATTATTTGTAAACACAACTTTGTCTACGAAATTTATGTTTTAACATTAACAGGGCTTTTAGATTTTGTTTCAGAAATTTTAAATTAACAGAAAACTATCCTACTAACTACATTTGTGAAAATTATCAGCGTGCCTACCTGAAGCTAATCCTAGATCCGCCCTTGCACAGAACTGTATTTTTTTATTATACTGTAAATTTATTTGTACACTGATGTTTTTAGATTATTTAACTTTTACTAAAACATTTGGTAAAGCAATGCAAATGTCAAGAGATTCAGTCAAATTTCTTATAAATAAATGCAATATAATTACATAAATAAATAAACGAAGCTTGTTTTATAGTTATTGTCACACAAGATGTAAAAATTAAATATATTTGTATAAACTGCAAGAAAGAAAGTTAGCTCTGTGGTCCAGTTGGGTATGTGTGATCGAATAGAATTTTGTAGTAACATCATATAAAAATTTTGGGTAGTTACATTTTTCCTTTGTCTAATGTATTGGGCATGGTGTGCAGCATTGTTCTCAAGTTCCAAAACAAATTTTTTTTTTTGCATCTGTTAAGGATTGAAAGTTTGTAATGAGTCTGCTCGTAAAATAAACTGTGGGTGTTAAATTGATCAGTAAACTGACAAGCTGCTAGGAACAGGATGTTGTATAGTAATGACCAGATATGAACTGGTGATGTACGTATTTATGCTCATGGATATCCTTAATTATAAGATAAATATATACTGTATATTTAAATACTCATATGCAAGTATTTGATTATTATTTGTGATATATGAGGTGAGGAACATAAAAAGTGCAGTGACAAGATAAAGTTAAATTACAATGAATCAAATCATGTAAAAATATTATTGAGTTGTTATTAATACAAGTATCATTATTGTTTTTGTGAGGGTGTATGAATTTTATAAATTTTATTTATTTAGCACTTGAAACAATATTAAACATATTGGATCTTGGTACTATTGTAATATTGCAGTTGGCAGCTGAGCGGACAGGAGCGATTTTAGACACAGAACTTTCCAGCCAAGTTTTTCAATATGCACTAAAAATATGCCAAGACGATGGGCACCCAAAACAAAGTAAGCTATTTTTATTTTTATTTGTTTTTTAAACTTATAACACACCAGAATAATTGTAAAAAGTTTTCTTTTTTTTTCTTTCACAGTAATTGTTGCCTGTATGTAAAAGAGTTTGTCAATAATAACTATCATTTTTATCGCTATTAGCTGTAAATCTTGTTCGTGCACTGTTTGGTTCTCAGAAAGGTTGTTTACATTTTTTTCTTGACTGCATATGTGGTAAAAAATATGGCAGACGACTATTTGTTTTATGGAGATGTCTGTAAAATGATGGCAGTTTAATAACATATATGCACAAAATGTTTCACTGTGTTATTCATTTTAACAGGATATCAGCTCAGAACATCGTCTCTGTGCATTTCAGTTAAGTTATAAATACTTTTCTACATTTTCAGTTTGTGTTATTGGGTTGCGTGTGCCTGATTTTTTTCATGCTGTAAATGTTCCTAGGAGTTTGGCCCTGAAGCAATTGGAGCACATGGACAATTCAGGCTAAGGTTTCTTTGAAGGCAAAAAACATTTACACCTAGTTGCAGGTGATAAACAGAAACAAGACCCAGGTAATGACAAACTGCTTAAAGACTTTTAGCACAGGATTCCAATGCTCAAGATATCATTGTCTCTCAACGTTGAGCTGTTCTTGCTCGTACCTGTGAGGCAGTTAGCCTCTGAAAACCAGGCTCCTGCAATCAAGCACAAGTGGGCCTACACGCACTAAAACCCTTTTAATTAAACACGGGGCAAGTCCCAAGATCGCTACCAATACATGCTTATAGCTATTGGGGATTGAGTTGCTTAAAGAAAACCTTCAATTAGAGACACAAACCAATAAAATTTTGAAACTCTATATATTTTCGTCAATTCCGATTACATGCACAATATAATCCCATTTGAATCACGTCAACCTTTCTTCCAACTCAAAGCCTTTTAATTAATTCTCTTACATAAACATGACCCTATTGACACAGTATATAATGCATGACTGTTCACAATTCAATACCCTTTTGAAAGTAATTCTATCAATTCCAATTCAGTTCCTACTTAATAAATCCACTAAAGCCCTCCAATTGAATTACATTGCTTTTATGTGCGAGAATTTTTTGCTTCGAGCCGCAGTTTCCACGCAGATCCACAAAGGATATCGATCGCAGTAAAGTTTCTTGAACCTTGTTCGTCGCCCCATAAGGTTACCATTCACCTTCTATGTCCAAGGAGAACCAGCCTTTATAGATCGCAACACTCCAAACAGGCACACCTCTCCCGAGACGGCGAAGTTTTCTAGCAGTGTAGCAACGAGACAATCCAGGAACCGAAAATGTCTTCTTTAAAAGTATGGACGAGGATAGTCTTTAAACTAAACAAAATACTTAGGCAAACGCGTAAGCGCTCGCTTCAGCCGCTCGTCGACGTGCATAACCATAAGTGCCCAGTCCCGTTGTCCCGCACAGCAAGAATCACCTTCCATCACGTTCCCTCTCTCCACCGTCCCCCCTCACCTTCCCCTTCCTCCCCTCTTCGCCAAATAATCACAAGTTCGAAGTTAAGGAGAGGGGGAGGCGGGAGTTGAAACCACACAGTCTAATGGCACATAAAACTAGACCAGGGCACCAGAGAATCCATGAACTGACTATTCAGGGACACAAATCCCCCCCTCTAAAATGTCTGATCCGGGGTAATCCTGCTGGCAAAGGGCAGCCCCACTCTCCGCGGCTCAAGAAAGAAAAGAAGCATCACTAGTAAAATAATTTAAATGAGAAACGTGCGCTTTCCTCACGGGTTTCCCTGATTTAACGGTTCCCAGCAATACGGTGTTGTGTCCCAAGATTTTAACCACTCAAAAGTGGCCTTCATAATATGGAAGTAGCGTACTATCCAGTTCCCTTGACTTAGAAGGGAGTTTAAAGCTTTTACACATGACAATGTCCTTCACCAAAAAGGGCGATGATACTCTGCCTGCATTAGTATGATTCTGGTAAGTGTTTTTTACTTTAGTTAACCTGGCGACGACCCTTTTCATCATGTAATCAATGCAAATGTAACAATTATTGTCATTATGTTGAGTATAGAAATTCACGTTCAAATGCTCCAGTCTAGCTCTCTCGAATATCTAAGAAAGGAAATTTCAAAACAATGCTAAAACAGTGAAAAGAGACGGCTAGTCATTAAAGCTATTTGACCAGTGCAGAGGTGCCAACTACTATGGATTTTCCGTAGTTTATACAATTTACGATGGTTTACTACGGAAGTACGAATTCTGTTGATAAACTACGGATTTATTAGTTTCCGCCCGACTGTAAGTAAACAGGCATGTTCCATTTTGTATGCATTTATTTCGATCCGTAGCTGTGTGGATCGTATGACACGCCATTACATTTCTCATCACATTGGTTTCTCACAGTTGCAGAAACAATATTTTGGCGATGGTAGCCTATTTACAAACTAGCGGCTTACACTTTGCACGGCACATGTCGGAAAGAGCTCGTGTGTATCTCATACAATTGATTGTTCATTTTACTTTTTACGAGACCGTAATCTTTCGATTTATCAATTAATTGTTGATGTTGATTCATGCAGTCGAATTGAATCATGCGTGGATATTGTTGATTCTTCCGCTGATCTGCAATATTTGAAACGTGTCTTATCCATGTTATTGTAGTTTAAAGAAATTATGTTGATGTGAAAGTTTACACTCTAGTATGAGTTTTAAACAGAAAATTCTTGAGACATATAGTCCAGAATATTCACAGTTGAGGACATGTTTAAGTGCTTCAAATGTATCTCAAAAACACGTGTTTTATGAATCGTGTAATTGTGATTTCATTGTGAACACTGTGGCAAAGATGTCGCCGTCATACATATTTACGATAAAAACATGTCATGCATTTTCGAAGTTAGGAATTTTGAGGAAAAATAATATAAATAAGTGATGCTGTAGAACCAACAACAAATGGCAAAGTTACAGACAAACAGGTAATGTGATTGTGTATAGGCCTACACATTTAAGATAATACGTTTATTACAGAAAACTATGGATTTTTCGAAAAATTACCACTGAAAACTTTGGTAAATGTTTGGCACCTCTGCTAATGGGTCATTGCGGCTTTCATTAGCAAGAAACATAATTAACGAAAATTCATGAATCATTACCCTAAAAATACGTAATATAAACATAATTAATCCAGGACAAAATTTTACGAGGCAGCAGCCGAACTGAGAATTTAGAGAAAAGAAAAAAACTACAGTAACAGTAGTACTAAGCACATGATGGCAGCTGCCTTGCACGCCATGGGGGAACAAGTTCCCAACCTAACTGACTAATATAAAGTGGAGCAGCGGACTTACATGTTTTCTGAAGCTACCATGAAGAAGTGACAGCGTGGCCCACACACCCACACACCATCTGAACCTGGCCAGAGCATAACGACTGCACAAGCATGGGGAAGAGTAGAGGGGGAAAACAAAATAACAGAAGCTAGCAAGGAAAAGCAAAGAAGTCCCGAACTGAACAAAATAAATAATTGTAGAATCAATGTAAGTTCCACAAAATGCAGCTTCATGCCAGCATCACCACTGAGCACTTGACGGTGCAAGCTAATGTTGGAAGGGGAAAATATTCTGAAAAAAGAAAACAGGAAATATGTAAAATTTTAAAGGCAGAGGTTTTGCAAATTTCTCAGAGAAAAATAATAAATATTAGTTTTAATTACATATTAGGGAGTGTAAACCGTTTGTACATAAATTACACATTCACTCCGATCTGATGTTGATCTGGATAAACAGAGTATGGTAGAGGCTGACATTATTGAAAGGTGAAGCTCAGAATACCTTAAAGTAATAGTAACTATAGTAAAGAAAACAGAGGGTAACGGTATACCTTGATGCTCGCACAGTCAGTAAAATATTAGTGTGTGATAGGGATATGCCAAAACAGATGGACTGATAGTTACTGAAGTTAGATGGTTGTTAGTATTTTTAAAACATTTCTTAGTTGCTTTTCACTGGCAAATTTCTGTTTGCCCCAAAATGTATATAAGTCACTGCAGTCCTTCATGAAGAAAAACTTACTGTTTAAGAGATTATCTTTTGGGTTAAGTGTGTCCAGTCATTTTATCAGATGTCCTGAAGAGGTGTTAGGACAAGAAGTATAAGAAATGGTTGCTATCTATGTCGACGATATCTCAACTGTTACAAAAAATTTGAAGAGCACAAGTTTCTTTTATGGTTAGCATTAAGGATATTGCAAGAAGGTACCGAGACTGCGAATAAAAAAAAATCCATGTTCATTAAGGAAGAAATAGGGATTTTTAGGTAATTTGGTTAGAAACAAAAACAATTGAATAGTTCAAATATAAAACTTTGTAACCAACATTTATAGTAAAAAATTAGCAAAGAGCTGGAAACCATTGTATATGTCCTACTGCATGCGTAAGGTGCATCTTTGATGGATGTCATAACAATTGAAACCACTTTTTATATGTACATTAAGGTTGAGTCGTAGCTGGAATTGTGGATACTCCACAGCCAGTAGTATAGGAAAACACTACATCAGGTTCATAAATTTATATCGTTAGAAGTACTTCTCTGATTTAAAAATTCAAGCTTCAAATTAAAGGTGAAATCCTAACATCAAACATCATAAATGCTATTTGCACACTAAAGCAGTATTGCATAAATTTTTAATAACATTTTTGAAAATTGTTTTTAAAATAGTTTATTTCAATTGCAGTCCAATTAATTCGTATTTCTTAATTAAAATTTCATTGTCGAATTTAGTTTGCAAGAGAAAGTAAACCCTTCTGAGGTTAGTTATAAGTAAATTTAGAATTAGGCAATTGAAACTTCATTATTTTATTTTTTTATCGGAAATTGCATTTTAATGAAAAGGTTTTGATTTTCTCTTTTGATAAAATGTTTTACCCTTAACAAAATGAAAATAGTTTCAGCCTTAGACACTAAAAACATATATAACGTATAGTTGTTTTCAATAATCCAACTTAAATAGGTTTTTAAAAATAGCTTAAACTATGAAAATAATGATAAAATTTGGTACAGGATGTGCTGCTTTTGCTGGATAGTTGCATGCCTTGAAACTACTTGCAGTGATTAACTGCTGTGTGGGGAAATCAAGACGTTATGAATACTCTGTCGTTCAGCATTTTCCCAAAACCCTGACAACTGAATTGGCCTGTGATAAATGAATGAATATATGCAGGTAGGGCACATTTTCCTAGTACCACGAACAGGCAGTACTCTGCTGAGTGAATATGTTTCCACTCTGAGAAATTATGAAACAGATCCAAAGAATAAACGGTGCATCATAAGAAATTAAACCAGGAGATCCAGCATACAGGAATGGAAAAAGAAGCAGCAAGGATGGTCAGACCACCATTGCACTGGTTAATAGGAAGAAGTTTTTTTTTCACTGTTATTAACCCATGAATTATGATCTTCGCTAAATTCAGTTTTGATATCCAGGAGATTTGCAGCTATTCAAGTTTCTTCAGTAGGTTTTCTCAGGCTTCTCCAATTTATTCCACCTTATTTGAGAATGAAGTGCCCTTCCCCTTATGGGCTTAGGCCATCAAAGCCCTGTGTTCAAACCTTTCACAGAGCTCTGGCGGGGTTACATTGCATTCTCGGATTCATTTTAGTTAATCATCGCGGTGTATGCACTGTACGTCTCTTTAGCTATAGCCCTTCTTCAAGGCAAGTAGGTGTTAATGTTACTTGTACATGGGATGACCATGTTAACATGCATTCTGTAGTGTGCAGGGAGAAGAATAGTGAAAAACAACGCGGAAGACTTGAGGCAATGCTGGAAGAAATAATTGTATCACAACAGAAGTATCGTGAAAGTATACATCTCATTGCATAAAGAATCCAGAACTACCTGGCAAGAAAACAATGCCTCTTGCACTGTCTCTGGCGTGCTGCGAAATAAAAACTGTGATGAATGTCGTCAACACACATTCTCTAGTGTGCAGGGAAAAAAAATAGTGAAATCAACGCAGAAAAATCGTGAGGCAACGCCGAAAGAAAAAATTGTAACACAGCAGAAGTATGGTGAAAGAATACTGCTCATTGCATAAAGAATACAGCACTACCTGGCAAGAAAACAACGCCTCATGCACTGTCTTCAGCGTGCTGCGAAATAAAAACTGTGATGAATGTTGTCAACACACATTCTCTAGTGTGCAAGGAAAAGAATAGTGAAAACAGTGCAGAAAAATCTTGAGGCAACACCGAAAGAAAGAAAGAAATGTAACAACAGAAGTATCGTGAAAGTATACAGCTCATTGTATAAAGAATACACCACTACCTTACAAGTAAACAACGCCTATTGGATGGTCTCCGGTGTGCTGGGAGTGAAAAAATGTTGTGGAGAATAATTAATTATATTTCAACATATCCATGCAGTACCATCTGTACCCCACCTTCCAGTATGCGTCGCTTGTCGTCCGTTGATGTTAAGGCCAATTCGTTCATACATTCCGAAAAAAGTGTATGCTTGTGTGACCGAATGCTGTATGTGTTCACTCTCAGCGTGCAGTGTTGTTGCAGGACATCTATGAAATCTACAAATTTTATTTTATTTTTCACAACACTCTTCTGTATGCCTTTTGCTTTCTTTGTTACCATACCACTGCATTTGTAGGCATGCAGTTTCGCATGGTGGCCCATGAAGTCGGTCATAATGTCAGCTCCTGCCTCGTCATTGAATTTTCCTACTACTTTATTGTTCTTTGTCAAGTAGCAAGGATGATCAATGGGGTGGCCACTGGTGTGGAACGCTTCCAAAAATTTAGTCTCTGTGTACAAGGCCCAGTAAAAATCATCTGTTCATACTTCATACACGAAGCTGTCCGTGTCCATGTACAAGAGCTCAAGGTCGTCACCGTACTGCGTTTTGATTAAATTGAAGTGGAACTTGTACATTAGAGTTTTAGACATGTCCAGTACCGCAAACCCTTCATATATAGGTTGACGCCCCACGTGGTGGGGGGTCGTGAAGTAGAAACGTTGGGCAAAAGTTGACGAGTCTCTCCCACCCAACGAAGAGTCTTCTTCTGGGTTAGCTGGAGACTAGGACGTGGACTAACCTAGGGTATCTGAAAGGGTAGCTGATTTACCTTTTTCTCTATTGTTGCTGTTGGCCTGGGTGAGCTGCAGGAGTGAAGCCACCCACTGGAGGTCTTGGTGCTGGAGGTCGCAGCGTAGGCTTGGTTCTGGTCCTCGTCGGACAAGCTTGAATTGGAACTGCAGTAATAGGGACTCTCTGGCGAGAAGGATTCCCTGAAAGGAAGGTGAGGGCTTTGACATGAGAGGAAGTAGTGGGGCGTGAGGGTGATGGGACTGATTTGGGAATGGTGTCAGGAAGGGGTTCGAGGAGCGATGGCACCTCCAGAGACCTGATGAGCAGGTTGACACCCTCTACAGTCTCTCCTCGACGCTCTACTGCAGCCACGCCCTTCTGTGCCGTGTAGATCCCTGTGTATGGGTTTGGTGTGGCCAGAACTTCCTTTGCTAACTCCACTAGCTTGGCACGAGCTGCGTGTCTTTTACCTGCCCTATGCTTCGGCATACCTTGGATTAGATTACCTTTGTAGTAAAGAGAGAGACGTTACTTGAAAAGAGAACAGCTGTCCAGAGTATTTGCATCAACAAACTAAGGGCTCCAAAAGGCCAACAGGTTAAGCAACAATAAGACTCGCGAATCCAGATGACGTATCTTACGTTGAGGAACTGTTGAGTCCAACTCAAAGCACTGCAGCTGACGTAGTGTGCACAATCCAGCCCGTATGTCGTTAAACACAGGTCTCTGAAGTTTTCAAACACGTCTGACAAAATAAGTACATCAGTCTTTAGGTACAGGTTTGAGTAGTCCCACAGTGTAGAACACCCTAATTTCTCCCACACTGTGTCTGAGCATGCCTGTAATCTTCTTCACTGATGTCACACTCGGTAAGCCTGTTGTAGAATGCTGCTTTTGTTGGTAGGCAGGTTTCATCCAGATTGGACATGTCACCAACGTAGTCGTAAGGAAAAACTCTCTTCCGGACAACAAGTGACAGTTGGTGTTGGTCGAAAAATTTCTCAATGTTGATGAATTTAGTTTTAGGCAGGTACTCAGCCAGTGAAGCAAGACTGTGAATGTGTCAACAAACTGGATGGAGAAACGGTCGCCCAGCTGCTTCAAGAATGTAATAATTTTTTTGCCTTAATAAGTGAATCTTTGTTGTCATATCCAAGCTGCCTAACAATGAAGCTTTTGTCGTAACCCATGTTGTGAAAGAAGACGAGTTTCTTTGGGCGTCGACAAAGCAGGTTTCAGCTGGTACATGCAGCTCCGATATACTTGCCGCTGAAGTGGTCATGGTCTCTGATTTTGTAGTTATTGGCAGTGAATATAGAAGTACAGTAGCAGCACCGTGTCGCCCGTACATGTGTATGTTGTTCTGCAGGTGATAGAGGTAACATTGTTGTGGAGGTAACAGAAATATCTTTCACGTGTTTTCCAATATTAACACTATCAGCGATAAATTTCTCTTCTGCATCATTTCTGCTACAAATAATTGGGTCTTGTGGCAGCATTAGGGTTGTGCGATATTGCGGTACATTGTACGCGATGCAATGTATTTTCAAAAAATTGTGCACAATTTGTTGCAGCGGAATATTTTGCGATATAAATCTCAACACGATATTTGTGATTATTATCGCAATGCGATATATGCTATTTCTATCACAGCGCGATAATTTGTGATTTTTATTGCAGTGCGATATTTGCAATTTTTATAGCAGCGCGATATTTTGCGTTTTTTATAGTAGCGCGATTTTTGCGATTTTTATCACAGTGAGATTTTTGCGATTTTTATCACAGCGCGATATTTTGTGATTTTTATGGCAGCGATTTGCGATTTTTATTGCCGTGTTATTTTTGTAATTTACATAGCATAACATTTTTCTTGCTCTTTTAATTGTAGAGTGATGTTTTTGGCGCTGACATGATAGCCTCCATTACGAGGGTAGTCTGTCTATTTTAACTTGTGCCATCTAACGGCACGCTATACAATTGGGTCGGAATCCCGAGGGGTCGCTCTAAATGAATGGGTACAAGAGTGGCAAGTTTGATTACAAAAATTACGATTTATTCGGTGCCAAGCGCGACGACAGCAATACAAATGCAGGTACATTATTATAATGCTGCGTAAGGCGATTCTTAACCTGGGCTGAATCAAGATACATTAAACGGGTGGTCCCCATCGACACACCGACGGCTAACGCGGTTGAAAAACAGTTAAATGCAAAGGAGTAGACGCGCAATTTACTGCACTGGTAGTCGAAGCACCCAGCACGTATGACTCACAATAAACAAGGTTAAAATGCAAACTGAAAACTTACTCTATGCATCGTAGCCTGCGGAGTGTCAATGAGGGAGCGGCCAGAACTAGCCCAGTCGAAGGCGGCATCAAGACTGCCGGGAGTTAGCTAGCTCGAGAGGCGGAAGGCCGGCCGAGCATCACAGGTGGAGGGAGGGACGGAAGTGGGTAAGAAGGGAGGGAGCACGAAGACAGCCGACGGGACCCGAAAGCGTCCGAAGTAGTCAAGAACTGCGACAAATTCAGTTCACAGCTTACACTGGCCGCCACACACACGAGCACATAAGTTCCCGATAATATGGCTGGGTCAAGCAACACAATTGATTCCTTACCAAGGAGCCCATTACAGGCTAAGTTCTGTGCATTTCCGAACCCCCAGTTCACCCCCCCCAACCCTGCTATTTCACAAGTAAGCGGTCTGTTGAATGTAGTAAACACGAAAACCATGTGGTCAAAATTTGACAAGCAACAGTCCCTCGATGGAGGGAGTTTCAAGGCAGGTCCGGTCTCCAAAAGGCATGGCCAGCGAAGCTTCATCAGCAGACAAAAGGGCTTCGGGTCCCTCATCCGAAGAACGTAGGCTCCTCTGTGGTAAGGGGAATGGAAGAAGGATCTCTCGAGCGAAGCAGCAAGCCGCACATGAAACAATACATGATACAAGTTAGCCCAACAACACATTGACTGCTAACGCGGTCGAAAAACAGTTAAATGCAAAGGAGTAGACGCACAATTTACTGCACTGGTAGCCGAAGCACCCAGCACGTACGACTCACAATAAACAAGGTTAAAACGCAAACTGAAAACTTACCGTACGCATTGTAGCCTGCAGAGTGTCGATGAAGGAGTGGCCAGAACTAGCCCAGTCGATGGTGGCGTCAAGACTGCCGGGAGTTAGCTAGCTCGAGAGGCAGAAGGCCAGCTGAGCATCACAGGTGGAGGGAGGGATGGTAGAGGGGAGGAATTGAGGGAGTACGAAGACAGCCGACGGGACCTAAAAGCGTCCGAAGTAGTCAAGAACGGCAACAAAATCAGTTCACAGCTTACACTGGTTGCCACACACACGAGCACATAAGTTCCAGATAATATGGCTGGGTCAAGTTACACAATAGATTCCTTGCCAAGGAGCCCATTACAGGCTAAGCTCTGTGCATATCCGAACCCCCAGTTCAATCTTAAATTTAAGGTTGAAACATTTTAGCTCGGGATAGACAAATCTAGTATCAGAAGTTGTGATATAATATGTAGTCGTCGTACATCAAGATTACACCAGTCGTCATAAGTCACAGTGTATATATTTTTAATTTTTATTTTAAGAAAAACAAGACAAGACATTGCAATTTTTTCCTTGAACTGAGTAACTTAGAATAAACTAACACAACGATCTTAATACCTCACTTCGCCGTCAGTAAGTTTTTATATACATTATTGAGGGACATGACTTTGACATTAGGTGTGTTGATATTGTCCAGACGGATTTACAAAAATGGCTGCAAAGTGGAAATAGACACAACATAAAAATTAACAAATATGTGGCAGTATTATGGAAATTTTATGGAAACCATTTTGTAAGCATTTACCGTTTCTGTGTACACAATAAATTTAGAAATAAGAATTGCTTGGACATTTTTCGTTGCAATAAGCCTTAGTGTATTTGTAAATTTGTGTCATTAAGGTGGCCGCCTAACTCATGCTTCAAAAGAGTTGCAGCGTGTTCACAAACAGAATTTTTCTACGAAACAATTCCACATGTGTTCATTGTTACAACGTACAAAAAGAAAACAAATTTCACACAAGGTCGGTATGTTATTGTGGAGACACCTCAGGCTGCTATTTTTTCTCCGATACCTTTGCCTGGTACTTTGAGTATTTCGTCGGCCCTCTATGCTAGTAACTTATCGGCCTCATGCCTATATTCTAAATCTTTGGGTTTGTCGTAGGCTATGTCGTGCCGCTTGCAAGTTTCATCAAGTGTATTTATACCACTGTTACCATGTGCTAACCTCTTCTTCAACTTTGTTCCTGGCCCACAAAACTTTTAAACCGGGAATATATAGCTCGTCTGGTAGACAATTGATAAGGGAGTCGACGATACAGTGACCTAATTTTTCTGTCTTCACTCTAAGATACGTAGGAGTAAACTGAGCTACAAACCTATAAATAACCTTCTTTTATACATTTTGGTTCAGTATCATGGACATAATCAAACAGAAAGTTACTATTCCTTTGCATGTAACAGAAGCTGATGAAACAACGTATAAATCACATCATGGTATCCTACTGCCTAACACGATCATATCGATTATGGCATGGCCAAAATGTGCGGGCAAAACCTGTGTACTTCTTAGTTTACTCGAAGAACTGAATGGACTTCGATTTGAAAATGTTTACCTATTCTCAAAATCGCTCCAGCAACTGAAGTACCAACGACTGTCTCTTATTTTGCAGACTATAGAAGAAATCGGTTATTTTCCATGCAGTGATAATGACTAAGTTGTACCACCGAGCAAAGCTAAGCCGAACTCTGTGATTGTATTTGACGATATTGCTTGCGAGAAACAGACTTGTATTGAATATTACTTTTGCATGGGACGCCATGTGGGTGTTGACTGCTTCTATTTTTGTCAGATGTATTCATGCATACCGGAACAATTGTTACATGACAATGCAAATTTGTTGGTGTTGTTTCTTATGGATGAGCTAAATTTGCATCATGTGTATAACAATCATGTTAATGCAGACATGTCATTTGCCGAATTCAAAGAAATGTGTTCTTTATGCTGGAAAGATAAGTTTGGATTTCTAGTTTTGGTGAAAGTCTGCGACCTACATAAGGGACGGTATAGAAGAGGTTTCGATCAGTTTATCGTACGTGTCCGACCATGAGTAACGGTACTGTTTCCATGTTTGGAAGTGGTAAAAATTCTGAAAATGTGTTGACGGAAGTACGTATCACTAGTATTCACAGAGACTTGTCGCTCATCGGAAAAATTATTGTGAGTGTTAAGAATTAACTGCTGGACGACCTGATTGCTATCGACCGACATGTAGTGGGTGTAGAAGCTAGACTACGAGATTTAATTAATGTTTCTAATGCGCATAGACAAGATGAAATAAGGTCCTTGCAAAACACGCTTATTTCAAAACTGGCTACGAAAACAGACCTTGTGAGACATAGGAAAATGATACAGTATGTGTGCTGAATGATTCAATAAAATTGAGGTTCAATTCTGCTGATCACAAAAAATATATGTTTTTTTTCAACAAACGTATAAATATAATACGTAAACATACTTTCTACTCAATTAACAATGGAAGACGAGACTGCGTTAACGAGCGATCCCCAGCGAGCAATAGAAGAAGTACGCACAAAATATTTACTAGCTAAAATTAACTGATTAGCTCTTGAGGTTAGAAGAGAAGAAGCCTTCCTACCAATCACCAGTCGTTTTGACAAACTTGCGTCACATCCTCGTAAAGATACTTCACGTACAGTACAAATCGAAGAGGAAGAACAACACCAGAATCGTAAACGTAAAAGCGTTACACCTGACCGAGACGATTATTCGGACAAAGACAATAGGCCTTTGCTTAAACTGTTGCACAAGCGAGGGCCAAAACGAGTGCGCGAAGAGGGGCCTGAAGCCAGCTCGCTTCTTAACCACTACATAGTTTCGTTTTCTGACCGGAACAGCGACCCAGTATACGGTCCGCAGAACCACGATGGTAAATGGTTTCTCAGAAATAAAGAAGTAAAGTTTTTGGCTGGAGATATACTACAACTCAGCAACTGTACAGTTAAAAAAAAATCACCCAGGGACTGTGCGAACTTTAGTTTCACATATGACCAATACATTATACCGAATCTGATCTGCGCAGGTATCGTCTGTTGCTGCGGTACAGTAATGCACATTACGCCAATGATAATCCTGCAACATGAAGATTTAAATATACATCACACGAAAAATTCTCCATTTTAGCTGGACTATTTCCTAAGTTAAGCACATTTGTTGGTAAAGGTTTAACTCAGAAACTTGTATCACAAAATAAAATCTACTATATTTTCTAGGACAATCCGAACGAGTTGGTTTGATAGGTTGAGAATTCTCGTGGCTTCGCAAGCAGCAGGCAACCAATCGCACACCAACGAGCTAATTTCCATACTTGAGGATTTGACTGAGGCCGGCTAAATAGTAAACTGAGCAAATATGCTGTTTCCAGCGAACTTCATAAATCAGCTAGAAAAAACTATCCTAGAAGAAAATATGTAATGATAGTAGGTACTGGATGATACGTTTCAGTCAGACTTAATAGAAATGCAAGATTTTTCTTATGAGAATAAACGTAATAAATATATTTTGACTGTCATTGACACATTTTCAAAGTATGCCTGGGCTATACCACTAAAAAACAAGACAGCAGTCATAGTTTCTAAAGGTGTGGTGAGTATTCTCGCCCTCGGATGAATTCCGATTAACATTCATACAAATGATGGACGGGAATATTTTAACGTGAGTTTCCGAACATTGATGAAAAAGTATAATATAAATCACTATTCGACTTACTCGGGTCTCAAAGCAAACATTGTTGAACGCTTTCATAGAACTCTAAAAACTAAACTTTGGAAGTATTTCACGGCTAATGGAATCTACAAATGGGTGGAGTTACTACCGAAACTTGTTCGTGAACATAACAGTACGGTTCACTCCACAACGCACATGAAGCCTAAAGATCTTAAGGACGTTGCCTTGCTTCATTCTGTTTGCTCAGACAGGAAGAAGAATGATCCTCCAAGCCTAAAGCATATATTGGAGACTTCATTCGAATCTGAAAGCAACGTGAAGTATTTCATAAGGCCTACCGTTACAACTGGTTGGCTGAACTATACAGGATTGTGCGTATACTGCATTCGTACCCGCGCATGTATTATGTAGAAGATCTACATTCTGAGCCTATTATTGGAGGTTTCTATACAGAAGAGATACAGCGTACGAAGTTCCCTGATGTGTTTTCGGTCGATAAGATACTGAAACGACGTAAAGGTCAAGTGTACGTACGTTGGGTTGGACATAGTGTTCATGAAAATTGTTCTATCAATGAGAAATATATTTTGAAATAAGTGTTTAACTTGTATGTACCATATTATTTATTGCAAATAAATGAATGTTTAAATTTAATTTACACAGCATTAAACATTACTTTTCCTCAAGACTTTATTAGTATAAGCCTCTGTGAACACAACGGAAAAATATAATGCCTGCTACTTTTTGAGAATTCAAAAAGAAATTCAACAGTGCTGGTATTATTCAATTCGAGGCAAGTGTTTGCAAAATATAGAACTTTAAAGACACAAAGTTATACATTTTTATACTGTCAATGTTGAATTGTTGGCGAGATAGAAGCTGGAGGCGAGCATGTGTCTCAAGCATCTCGTTCTACTTCACCCTCCCACCCCCCTCCCAGACTTCTTGCCGTGCAGAGGTGTAGGGTTCCAGATAACAGCTGGCTGTGTCTCTCTCGTGCTGATGCACAGACGGCTAGCTAGCTACGTATATGATTCTAATTCGCCCATAGTCTACTGTAAAAATAATTTTATACATGTTTTACTTGTACACTAACACACATATGATGCATAGTCACTTTATGCAATAGTCTTTTCTCCATCCTGTGATGGAACATTACTTTTTTAGGGGGAATGAATATATATATTTACTGGATTGCCAACTTTTTTTAATTTGGCAGTGAGTGGCTATTTATTAGGTATGTACCTCTGTTGAGAGCTAAGTATACATGGTAAATATTTGCTAGATTTAGTTTTTTTTAAATAACCGCTTATATTATTTTGAAGTTCTTGTTATGGATTTTATTACTTTACGGTTTCGTATTAAAAGGTAAGAAAAAAGACAAATTATTTTTCGAATACTATTTATGTATAATAAAATACGGTGACGCTTTTAATATTACACTCAGTATTAACTTCTGTACAGCAAAGTCTCTCTCGTTCATCATGAGTTATTAAACTTACCATGGGTTATCATAAAACCAAAGTCTCAGGGCTTCCGAATTACACTGGGCACAAAATTTCTTTTTCTTGCAGTTTTGAAGCATATCAGTGTACATTTCAACGAGTTTCCGGAACTTAACTTCTTATGCGCATCAATAATTTTAATGCTATTCAAGCACACACTACGTAACACAAGCTTTTGTCCATTTCCGATGACAATTACTTGACAATCTTAATTTAAAATATAACCCAAGACATTGGATATGGGTGTATGGAATGTTGCCAGAATCTGACTTGAGTCTATGTTTCTGGTACGTTTGCTGTCGGTATAATTGTTGCTTGGTACGGCTCAGATGATCCCAGGTGCAGGGTGGTTCGAAGGTGAAAACTTTTGTCGTCAGGTCATCGTCGCTCTCCGATATTGACACCGGCTTGATGGTAAATGTGTCTTGCCAACGAAAGCCTTGGATGTTACATTACATGTTACTGCGTGCAATTTACTTGGGAAAAACGATACTACTCGGTCTCGTGGGTAGGCTTCTTTGGAGTACTGCTATCACTAGCCGTGATGTGGACTGTCGTGGATGAAGTGCTGGTTGTTGATGAATGATGACATTCCTTGCACCAACTCCTGCGATGTGGCGTGTCCGGAAGTGAAGTACAACCCTGGAAACACTCCTTGCATGAAAACAGTCGAGAATGTCCTCGTCTTCTTTTAGATGATCTGGTAGGAACTTGTACACTGACGGTACCTCATGTGGTGCGTAGACGAGGAGAAATTATTTGGGCAAGGACGGTTGTTTGTTCTCTCTGTCTAGCAATGTTAAAGATTTATACCTTCCATATGCCACCATAGCATATAATATTTTTGTCCGGCTGAACAGCAAGCACACATTTCATCCGTAGAGAAAAGTTGATACTGGAGAAAAACATACTGAGCGCTCGAGCACACTGCATAGCTTTTTATTAAACCATTACACAAGGAGGGTGGGGGGTGAAAGACGTTTGTATTGGTTGGTGGATATGGTGGTGGGGGAAATTGTACATAAAATAGAAGAGGAAGAAAATAATTTTTAAAATTTTTTTGAAAAGGGAAGAGAGGGTGGCTGGGTGGTGTGGAGGGGGTGTGGTAGTTTGATTGGGTTATAACACGAGTGTCAGTGAATGGGGAAAGTAATGGAAGGGAGGAAATTCATCATGTGACTAATTTTCAATTAAAATAAAGGAATGGTTTGCTGAAGGGGGGAGGGGATGAATTAATATATACATGTAAAAAGTGGTGGGGGGATTCAGTGTGTTGATGGAGCTCGTCCAGGTAAGATGTGTCGGTAGTTGATTTAATTAAATAATTTTTTACATATAAAACTTTGGCTACTAAACAGTTTTTTTATTAAAAAGTTTTAACATAAAAATATTTTTACTAAAATTTTATTTTTTAAATACGTGCGGGTTTATAATGGAATGTGAAATCGAAAACTTTTCGGAAGACTAGAAAGAAACCCCAAGATAGCGTCCGGAAACATGATGGCATCCAGAAACAAGATGGAGTCCAGAAACACGGTGGAGACAATATTTTTTAGGGGTTTTTCAGAATTTTTCAAAATTTTTCGGAAGTTTTTGAATATTTTTAAAATTTTGAAATAAAATTTTTTTTTTCAATTTTGAAATTTTTTTAAATGTACGAAAATTTTGGAAAATTTTGGTAGTTTGAACTTTTGGTGATCTTGACATCATTGTCAAGGTCAACGTTAAAGGTCAAGGTTATCCAACATGACGGCCAGGTCCGTGACATCACAACATGGCGTGGGCGCCTCACAGCGCCTCACTCAGACTCAATGTCCTGGAATCGGCCAAATCATACTACTCATGTGTTCAAAATTGACGCCGTGTCTGGTGAGAGTGAGGTAGGAACGGAGCTGCGTCAGAATACTCTGGGCACCACTCAGTTAAGCGTGTAGCCGGGAACACGAGGCTCGATGGGTTATTGTCTGTTCGTACCGGCATGCCCCTCTCTCACCTAGCGAGTCGAAACAGCTGCGTATCGAGAAAAGCAGGGAGGACCTGGAGAAAACTACACCTTACATGGACACTTATGGGGCAGTCCACATCCCCATACCCTAGGGCCTTAAGTGAGCCAGTTCCAAATGGCAAAAAAAGCAGAACACTTGGCCAGATAGTTGCACACGTGTGTTACGTAATTCTCGCTGGACGAATCAGAGTCCCGAAGCATGCCACATCCCTCTCGTTCCATCCGTCATGGCCGCTGCTTCCAGACTGCCTTATTCATGCGCCTGGTAGAGGGAGGGTGTAGCGAAATTACGTGTGTCCTATACTGGCAGATGCCCACGCGGCGGCCAGAATTGCAGGTGTCGCACGTCGGTGTCAAGTTCACACACACCCTGTCACCATCACTGATCTGCCACACACACTCAAGTACCGCACATCTGCCATTAACAACCAGCGCACACCTGCCACCGACACACTCGGCAAACACCTGCCGTGACCAGGCGCAACTCCACCTGGCCTGTGGCCTGATACAACGAAAAATTGGAAACATTTGACTTTAGAACATGCTGTTTACATGTTTTGCTGGATGAAGGAGGTTGTGTTTTTGTACCAATTGCTGATTATAGAGCTGCATTTGTGCATTTGAAATCAAAATAAGTATTTAAGCTAAATTACATAATTATCGTGGGATAACACACATGCTAAAAAACACAGCATAAGTATAACTATGGCAATATTTACTGTTATGTTTAGCACCTACTTGTTTGTTGCCAGAGGAGCACATATTGTGTTCCAGAAATTATCTAAATTCACGAAGTGTAGTGGAAGTATGACACACGGAAAAATACATGCATTTTTAGTCTTGAATATTAAACTGAGATTTAACCCAGACACATTTTGTCTTAAAGTCGAATCGTAAGTATGTATATGATAACTGATGCTCCATCTACTGTAATAATGTACATTTTTACCTCTACTGCCTAGATCGAGCATTTAATAGTGACAGTATAACCCAGTCAACCACGACTGTTGTCCAGACAGTGGAATCCAAATGGTGTCTGTGTGCACACAGTCAATGTTAACAACATAAGTAGTGTAACTCAGTAGGAATGTTATCACCAAATACTAATAATTTGCTAGTGCCTGTGATTTTGCTATAAACTAAAATATTTTTGTCGACGTCAAAACTGGACTCGTCCTACTTAATGATCATTCAAAAATATTTGTAAGACAGAGTCAGTATTAAAAAATTATTGAGAGGCAACCTAGCATCTTACGGTTTATATTATTTCTAATTATTTCTTAGTGGAACTAGTGTATAAATACATTTAAATTACCCTAAACTTAGCAAAAATGTAAAGAATTTTGTACATAAATTATTCATCTTGAACTCAAGACTTATTTACTTCAATACGTCGGTGATAAAATGCTTATTCCTGAACCAGGATCAAAAATATTGTTTATTTTTAACAAACCGTCTTACGTCAATAAATGTTATTCGAGTTCACTGACATTTCAGACGTTCTTGTAACCTGAGGCACAGAAATTTGAACTCTTCATCGGAGAGCTTCCTACTGGATTATTTCTGGAGCAAATAAATATGATTGAATGAGAATTCCCCAGCCTAACAAAAAAGTGAGCCTAGATTTCTATTTTGTTTGGCTACATGCTGAGTTGGTTAAATTCTCGTACCTATATAAATTTATTATTCTAGGAATTTCATTTCGGTCACTTATATTGGGCTTTGTGCTCATTTAGTAGTTGTTGTAGAAAATTTTCTTAATTTTTCCTGTTCATTGCAAATTTGCCGTGTGTTCACTTCCAAGAGTGTACCCAACTATCCCAAATTCTCATGTTTGTTATGCGAGATTTGTACAGAGGGATGGACGATTAAAACCCTCATATGAAGAGCTATTTGCAGTCCACTCTTGTTAGACAGGCCTACCAACACTTTTGCTTTAGATCTTGTTATTTACAACTCTAAATAAAACATTTGTTTACATATACTTTCCTTTATGATTGTTGAAGCCGTATCTTTTTGTGTTTACAAATTTCAAATATTGCCTCAACAGACTTATGTTTGCTCAAAGTTGGGAATGGACCATAGCTGAACCTTTCAAAAGTAACTAGAGAAATTAACTTTTTCTGTTGAGTTATACTCACAAAATTCAAGTTTTTACACATGTAATGTGTTTTAAGTGAAGTGTTTGCACGAAAAACCTGCATTTTAGTACAACTTCTGCCAGTTTTAGATTTTCATGCTCTCTTTCAAACCTTGGCTTACATATTGACAATGTAAAGCTTTTAGCCTGGATTTTCTTCGTGAAATAAACACACAAAGAGCATGCCTTTAGGCATTGTGTATGAGAGAGGGCCGGTTTTTTTTTTGGGCCAAAGGTAGTGTACACCATGTTTCTCACATGCAAAAAATCTGGGACCAAACCCGCAGGGGATTGAACTCGAATCGCCTAGGTGAGGGACGAGAGGTCTGATCCCTTGACCACTGCATTCCATACTCAAATTACATGTTTGTAGTTCAGAAAAATTTAATAAGCTAAATAATTATGACAAATAATTTTTCAAAGTATTATTACCACTTAAGCAATTGTATCTTCAAAATTGGTTTAATATGATTGTTTGTTTTATGTTACCCATAAGAAGATTTAGAACATACATATACACTTATTTTTTACTTTTGTGAAAATGTACCATACTTTCTCAAATGTTTGACAAATATAGGCCAACCACATTTGAAAGAAAAAAATTGGCGTACAAATATTTACTTTTTTGTTCATTGCTACTGACTTTTCTACGAATATTTAAGTTGGTGAGTTACGTAAGTTTACAAAAATTATTGACATATTTAAAAAATTCCTTACTTATTTTAAGGAATGGTGGTTCATTGTGCGAGAAGGGGTGGATTAAGGCAGTATAGGGAATAACCGGGGCACAGTGTTCGAGCACACTTTTGTCATCACTATACAATTCAAAAGTCACTAACGTATTCTAGCATGTGACAATCATGCTGGATGATGGCACTATTTGGTGATTCTGCTCGGGGATACACCTTTTCCACCAACTTTACGTTCCCGTTCTGCTTCATACTAGTCTAGCTAAGGAGACTGTAAACCAGTTTAAAACTTTAGTTGTTTACTTTGATTAATTACATGATGTGTATTTTCTCATAATTGTATTAAAGAAGAGGAATCAAACTGAAAACATTAGTTTAAGGCTAAGTTTATTCACTACACATGGAAACGAGAATGCCATGTTAAAAATAAAAACTAATCATTGTAAACCCTCAAGACAGGAAACATGTTACGACTTCAAGATGTGTGTCAATGACAATTTGATTTTGTTTATACAATTACATTGTTTAACTAATAGTAAATATCATATAATTTTTAAAAACACAAACCTGTAGACAATAGGAAATGATTACACAGTTGTATGAGTATGTATGCCAACTATACAATTCAAAATTTTCTGTAAAATTAAGTTTACATTCCTGTTTACAGTGTAACTTATTATTAAGTAAACTAACTACATATACGAAGTCTTTTATACGTATTACAAAGTTTTTGCATGTTAATGCGTCGAAAGCAGTCCGAAAAGCAAGGGGTATTGTACTGCATCCTTGCATCGTAATGTCGGTGTACAATGCAAACCTGTACGTAGCAAACATAAGCGCACAGAAATGAAAGTTGGTTTTCTTATGACTCAGTTTCTTGTTATGCATTCGTGTTGTGTAGAGTTATGGCGCTGACGTGTAGATATGTATGAAATGGTTTTATTTTATTTTGTGATGTAAATGTAGAAGTTTCAGCCAATAGGAACACAGTAGAAAAGAAAAAAAAAACATAATTACTTCCACACAACATCACTTGTACTTTCGTTGCTCAGCAACCGATATATAAGTATCTCTGGCAAAGAACAATCGCGTTTATGTTTTGATACACATGTTTTAAAAATATATTATTTTCAGCTTGAGATACACTTGTTACTCAAACAGTATTATTTTGGACATACACCAATGCAATGTTATGTCCAAAATAAAACAGTTTGTTGTTCTGTCCCATTGTATTACACATTCAAACACTTGTTGCTTTTTCCTAGACCTTTTCATATTTTTCAAAAGCTCAAAGTAAAGTGTATTGGTGTATATGAATGTATGTGGTTTATAATTATTTTATCAACATATTAAATGTTTGGCTAAATTTTTATCAAACTGTTTTAATCACCTTAGGCTAACAATATGTTGGAAAAAAAATTCCTTGGTATAAAAACGTCATTTTGAATAAGGTAAGCCAGCTAACAAAAATGTTTTGATATGACCGATCATAACATGCCAGTGTAGTTAGATTAGGCCTACTTTACACTAGTAATGAACATCCATATTTATTTGAGCTGTTCTGTGAAGAAGTAACGAGGTATGGCTATATATTTTAAGCATGATATTTTGCTTTTCTACTTTTTTTCCTGTTTACAATAAGTTCATTAGGTAGGCTACTAAAAAATTTGCACGATGCAAATTAACCTCATATGAGATGCAGATCAACAGCATCATATTTATTAGACAGAGTACTACGAATTAAATACTATAACAGCAATTACATTGCAGCTAGCATACTGTTATGAAATTATTTGTTTGTGCGGTTTTTAGGTAGTAGAGGATTGAGTTGCTTGATTTACAAGTAAGGTTAAAAAAGTTTTGGTAACAGGAAAATTTTACCCTTTTGTTGTATTAGATTCTATACAACATAAATTTTTGAGGAAAGTCTTGAACATTTTCAAGTCAGTTTGGTAAAACAATTTTAGACTACGTATGAGAAAACACATTGTCACATTCTTTACTATGGCCACATGGGAAAAAAAAAACAAAGCAAATACGGAAACTGAAAGAAATTTACAATACCTGAAAATCATGACGTCATATACCTGACATCAATTTGAAACATAAAAATATAGTGGCCTACTCATAATACCAGAACCAAAATAAAGAACATCTGACAACAGTTGCCATTTTCGAACATAACTTACACACACGCACAAGGAAAACGTAAACCGCAGGTCTTAATTCTTACACTCATACATGTTTTTATGGTTACGCTCATCGCGTACATATTTGAATAGTAAAACTACCTTTAAACTTAGTTTATAAACAGTAATTAGGATTCGCATGTGCTCACTTAATATGTCACCTGAGTTGTTACATTGCTTACACTATTTACGTATCCTGACAAAATGTTATGGCATTACAGAACTATGAATGAGTCAAATCTTTTATGGATCGCTTTATGTAGTTGTGGACAACGTGGTCTTCAGAATGGTTTTATGGCGTTCAAATGAGGAAAAATCATAATTATATATTTGTGTATTTCTTAGACATTACTTGAGAATATATTTTCATATTAAGAAAAAAATAAGCTCTGCCATTTTCATATACTGACATTTAAGAGTAATAATTTACATATTTCTACTTCACACAAAACTTGAAAACCAGTAAACATAATGAAATGGGTAAAATTATATCAAAACTGCATGTCACCATCTATGGCTTGAAGCATGTAATATCCTATTATAAATTATTTTGAATTTAAAAAAATTTACTAAGAATAACGAAAAATTATTTTTTAAAAAATATAAACTTTTTTGTAATTGGTTTTGATATGATTCAAGCCATAGAGTGTGACATGTAATTTTGATGTGATTTTTCCCATTTTGTTATGTGTAGTGGTTTTCAAGATATTTATGAAGTACATAGAAATTTTGACTTTGAAATGTCACTATGGGAAAACTGGTTGAGCTAATTTTGTTTCGTAAGAGGAGAATATACTCTCAATTAACGTCTATAAAACTACTTAACACAATTTCATACAAATACAAAATTCAAAATTATGATTTTACTCCATTTGAACACCCTTAAGATGAAATGGTGGGGAATGCAGCGATGCTGAAATGCACAGCAGTCAAAGCAGAGGTCCGCGAAAAAATCCGCCTGTCACATGCATTGTGCACACTATTGTCTGAAAGTCTGGGAATGACCCACCAGATTTATGTTGTGTTTGTTATGGAACACAAATAACTGTGTTGGTAGATTAATCCTCTGGCCCACAACCTGCCCCTACAAAATTTTCTTGCTGCATGCTCACGGTTGTGAGACTCCGGTAAGGAAATGGTTAGTGGCTACTCGTCGCCTTGCATGCTCGCTTATCTTGATTGACAGGTGGTTATCCCTAGATGCAAATGGCACTGTGACAACGTACATCCTCTTCCCCCCACCAAACATACCAAGAAAGGCCGTGCTATGATGTTGTCTAACTACAGGCATTTAGTTTGTATAAGTGAAATACAGTGCTGCAATCTACTGAGTCAAAACCACACCAGAGTTAACAGGGACTCAATCTTACGTTGCTGCTAAAAGGAATTTATATGATCAACATTAAATGGTGCGTTTTGTTGCTTACAACGTTGTTTGTGTGAGTCATTCAATTAGAATAATACACTTGTCGCCTGTCTATTGGGTTACTGGTCGTGAGCTTGCTTGCTGTAGAGCAATGTAAGTCATCAGAAGGTTCTTTAGGTAGAGAGCATGAGTTAACTGCATTAGATCTATTCTTGACTCAGTGAGTGACAGCTGAGTGAGCCAACAAGGAAAAGCCCTGTTAACAATAGCATCGATACAGTGATCTCACATAAATAACAGTTGCAGGCATGAGCCACTTGCTTTAGATAGATTGTCACAGGTAGGTATACAAGAAGGTTTCCTTAAAGGAAAAGAGTAAGTAAATTCGGTTTCACAGGATGCATATACTCACAGCAGGACACATTACAACTCTTGAAACAGGTTTACAATAAGTTCGAACTTAACACACGCCTAGGCTTATAGTACGTGAATGATAATCAAGGTTTGAGCCTGTCGTAATTTTGTACAAACATTGCTCCTTTACACAATAGTTTGACACAAAATATCAATAGGGATTGCAACATGAGATACAATGGCTTAAGTTACAATGAGACATACTGACTAAACAAGCTTTGGGTCCTTTTGATATGTGATGCAATAAGACATACTCTTCACTAACTTTAAAAGGCACTTAGGGCTGAGAAATACTTGAGCGAGAATTGCATTACTGGAATGAAAACTTAGACATTGCTAGTGGTAGTGATTACTTGACCATCAACTCTTTGACCCTAAGGTGAGATACAACTTCTATAACTTTGAATTTCTTACCTCTAGCATCTTAAACACTATGGTGCTGCAGGCCATTACATATACTTGACAATGTGAATATATAGGTTGGTGTGGTAATCATCTCTTTCATCCTGAGAAACTTACTAATATTTACATAATTTCCTAAGTGCCTAAGAACTGATTAATTTTATCCACATTATAAAGCTAATTTTTGTTGCAATGCCATGTCCATGGGTTAACTTATTAGTTTGAGCTGAGCAGCTGTGAAAGATACTATGACAAGGTATTCTGACTAGGGTGGCCTCTTTGAGTCATCTAGATGCTCAGGTAAGGAGTGGTGACAAGAAGTTTTGATGGGGTAAAGGATTCATTTGTTGGTGAATAGAGGATAGGTATCGCAGATGGCACCTTTTGGATGTCAACCATCTGTGATGGGCTGTTTACGTGTTGGGCTGGGGCACCTTTCAGACATCAACCCAAGCATGTACGTAAGGAAGGTATGTAGGGTAGGGTAAACTGAAGGCACCTCTCAAACATAAACGAAATTTTAGGATAGGGGAGTGAATGGCACCTTTTTGATGTCAACTGTTCGGGAGGGTAAACGTTAGGATGACTTGGTGTTTAGACGGATTCCTTGATGACTGAAGAACTTCGGTCTGAATAATTAACATGTGTGTTGCCGTTGAACACTATAATTATATACAAGAACTCTTACATTAATATTAGACACTTATTAAGGAATAATGAACAAGTACAATATATAATAATTATGTATATAGTTCTTGTGATTATTTGTGATTGCTGTTTAAAATGTCCATGCACATGATTGGTAATACTTGTTAGGCACTCAACCATATTTGTAAATAAACTTGGGTAGAAAATTAACGAAGTTGCATGATGCAACTATACAATGAAAATACACGTATAAACTCTGGAAGGGTAACATTAAGTAATTGTGGTTTTAAAAATAAAGGCTGTGACATGACAATCTTACAAGCTAAAATAAACAGCAACATGGTGATTGGCAATGTGTGGGTGAATGGTACTACTTTTAGGTTAAGAAAATTACTGTGGTAAAAACTGGGATGAGTTTTGATAGAATTTCTAGCTTGATGTAACTGACATGCGTCAAAGAATCACGGGATTTTTCTATTATTTTTGGAAATACGTAAGAGATTTTAGGTGTGTTTGTATACCACTTAGGAAACTCATGTATAAAGGGAAAAGTTGGGAATTGGGGGAAGAAAAGTAATGGCAGTTAGCAAACTCGTATCGGAATTAGAAAAATTAATTTTATTACATCATCCTAGGCTTGAAGACAGATTTTATATTGCATGTTATGCTTCCGATAAAGCGATAGGGCTAATGTTGTTTCAAATAAGTGACACAAATGAACAAATTCCAATTAGTTTTGCAATTAGAGCTTTAAATAATGCATAAATAGGATACACAGTCACAGAAAAGGAATTATTAAGTACCACATTTGCCTGTGATAATTTAGGACATACATCTAAGGTAAAGAAACCACAGTACTCACAGATTGTAAGTCATCATACCACACCAACACATGTTAACTCTTACATTATAGAATAACCACATGGGCATTCACTTTACAATAATAGAAAATGTGCCACAAAAATGCAGATTGTTGCAGATGCTCTTTCTAGGAGGAGAGCAGATGTAAAGGCAGTAAACAATAGGACATTTCAAATACATAACAAGTTTGTATATCTTGCATAGCTAAGAGTGGTCGAAAGAAGTGTGTAGAAAAAATTGAAGATGAGATAATTTCACAACTTAGGTAAAAAAAAAGGTTATAAAGGAATTGGAAGAAAGTAACTTTAGCAAATTTATTAGGCAGAAAATCAATGCAAAAGTGAGTTTTTGTTTCAAAACATAAGTGAAAAACTTTCAAAATGTTTTTTTGTATATTAGAGCAATTCAAAAGATATTTAAGTTTAGCCATGCATATTGCATGTTGACATTATGATTTAACAAAAACTGTTAAATGCATACTGAATTTTTATGTATGTTCAGAGATATGTTCAGAGTTGTGTCTAATGTTAGTGTAAATTTTTTATCATGTGTACAAACAATCCAATTAGCAAAAATGTCAAGGTGTCATGGGACATGTGTTAGCTACAAGATATTTAAAAAAAAGTGTGTGAAAATTTGGTTGAACTTTTCCCGATACGTAAAGATGGTGTGAAATACATTTAGGATCCACTTGATGTTTTTTTATAAATATGTGAAGTTATACTGTTTTAAACAGGTTACTGCCCAATTCGTGACTGAGAAAATCATGGACAACTATGAATGTAGGCCAACACAAGAAAATTATCTCTGACAATCGACCTGTTTAACTGTTTATGCCTATTTTGTCTTAGTATTTATATAGAAAACACATTGGATTAAGTTTCAACTTATTGACTGAGATTGTAGAAGGCTGAAAATCAGTTTCAGCATGCATTTCAACTGGCGCAGTGCGCAGAGAAAAATCCTGCAAAGGTTAACATTTTTGTGGCAACATGTAAAGACCTTGTTGCATTGGTTTTGTTTGTTATCTCTTTCAAAATAACCTAGACCATCTAGCCACGCCCTTGCGAGCCATGTCTGTTATGATGAACTGAATATCAATTCTGTCAGAGGTCAGCAAGCTCATTGAATTATTCTATTTGCCATGACTAGCTCTGTTGTTAGGTACTGCTCAGTGGACACGGAACTGTTTACTTATTGAAATTAAAAAATTATCTCTGTTTAAGTTTTTATTCTAATTATTTCATCATCACTAGTACAAAAAGAATAATTATTCCTCCACTCATTATTGTATTGGCAAGGAAAAATCTAGTTGGGAAGGAAATTAATAAAATTTGGCACGCAGATTATTTTTTGGCCTACACTTTTGAAGGTAAAAGCCTCGACATTCCACACTCAGTGACCTAAATGCACACATTAAAAAATATTTTAGGAGTAAAAATTTGAGCCCAGACTTTGCCATGATAGGTGGGAAGGGGGTAGAGCAAAAGGGTACAGGGACAAAAGGGTGTAACATAGCAATTGATTATTTATGTATATCCGCATGATTTGTTTACGTTTAGGAATATTGACGTTTGTTTGTCTGTGTATACTTAAGTATCTTTGGCCGTAGATGCCTCGAGCCGTGTTATTTTATTGCATGTTACTGTTTTTGAACTTTATATTGTAATAGAATTTATCAGTGGTAATGGTCTCCAGGTTTCTACCTATGAAAGTAGTTTCACTTGATCACCATCGCGTACAATGACCTGGTTTGCCGTGCTATCGATAGTGACTAGAGGTTGTAAAATTGGATAAGAGAAGTGAGGTGTGCGATGTTTGGAACGTGGAGAAAAAAAAAAAGGAATGTTCAAGAAAAAGAAGATAACAGAAGCTGAGTAAGACGACATAAGGGATTTTCGACGAACGTAGCCTTCGAGAAGGACGACGAAGCTCAATATTAAGAGGTCTACTAAGAATTCCACTGTATCAGTGATGAATTGATACCGGATGGAGGCAAAACGCCGAATGCAGTGAACTTCTCGTCGAGAGCTATCGCCGAGAACTATCTTGGACGAGGTCCACCAGGAGGGTCGTCGTTCGGGGCCACTGTCCAGGTTCTGAGGGCCGCCTGCAGGGAGTTTCACCCTATCGACGATGACCAGGGCTAGTTTCGCACCATCCAGAGAGACAAATTCAGGCCCTACTCCATCGTACTGCCCAACCGACCCAACCTGTTGCCCTGTACAACTGATTCAGCCATCCCAGGGGCGACGTCTTTCAACTGACGAGGTTTCCCAACCGTAGAAGAAGACGCTCGGTAAACGACGACATCCAGAAATTACCAATTACTCATAAACACTAGCCATCAACAAGCCTAGACTAATATTTAGAACTGGAGTGCCTATATGTTTCTCGTATCACATTTAGCTACCAATAGATAAAACCCACACATACCCGTCGTGTAACGTTATGATGCGAACTGAGAAGCCAATAGTGACTTAAACAGCCAAATCCAGAATTTAATAGTCGGTCAATAACGTGGTAAACCAGGTCGTGAACCCACATATTTTGAATTGTCACACCATCATCACTCGTTAACGAATGATAAACGTCTCAAACGCACTTTGCTTCTTAAGGTAGTCTAGTTTTGCCTGGTATGGTTCCCTCCGAGCATTACCACTGAGTCGGAAATGATAAACATAAAAGATCAATTAAAATTATAATAAAAAGAAACCTTGTGTTATTGCTGCCTGGGTATCGGGCATGTTTAACTCCACTGAGGCACAAATTGTGTTCTTAGACGCCGATTGCATTTTCTCTTGCTTTTAAATTAGCCCTCAAATTAACTGTAAGGTAAATAGGTAGAGGACTTAACATTACCTTATAAGAAATAAAAACTGACATAACCTTACAAGGGGCACCCAAAAATTGTAGTAAATATAATATAAATAAGCGCTTTGTTATTCACCCTGAATAGAGCTAGTTTAAACTAAATGAATAATTTCTAATCTAAACACCTGTGCAAAATTATTTGGCAAAGAAATATAAACATAATTGTTTTCGAAAATAAATTAAAATAACTAAATTCTTGCAATGTTTATCCACTATAAAGTTGTGTCTGACTGTAACTAACAATGCATGGGGTGTGTGTTGGAGTTGAGCAAAGGTGCTGGCATGTTCATTTTACTTGAGATTTACTGTGTAATATGATGTGTAGGTGCTGTCCAGTTATTGCTCAGCTGGAATCATAATCCAACTTCACATTCCCAGACTGTATGTCATCGCCGACCTTGCCTGAACCATGTCCCGCCTGCACATCTTAAGGGTGTATCTTACTAGTACTGTAGACGGGGGTGACGTTGGACACGTGGGGTGACTGTGACAATTAAAAAAATATATTTTTTTGTTGCAAATATGATAGCCTTAAGTAAAGAAATATGCTTGCTGTCGATTCCAAATAATAAATGTTAACATGAAATTTAATTTATATTTACTCCCCGTTGACCTTGTTAATTAAAATTATGTAAAAGTGTCCTAAAGTCTTCCCACTTCTTTAAAGCTACTCCCACTTGCAGTATAGCTAAAGAAATTACACTGTGTATAAAATTTACATTTTCATGTCAATATTTTGTGTACAGTGCTAGACAACAATGACACATAGCAATGTAAACAAAATGGCTACGAAAGTTTAAGACCAATATCGTGGTGAGATCAAAGATGGCTGCAATTAAACTGTAATTACGGAATCAACATCTAGACAGCTAGCGAATGTAAATCCGCCCAAATGTACCTTAGTTAACACCACCAACATCCATCACTGTGCCTGTTCTCTCATTCCTCTATAATATATGTGTTTACCCCAAGTCAAACTAATGTGGAAGTATCTTAATGTCTTAACAACACTTTACTTATAGTTTCAGGGAGATTACCAACTTATGTTATGGATGTTTTAATGAGCATTCAAATGACAAACAAAGACCAAGAATTGGAGGAACGTGACTGTTCTACAGAGAGACATCAAGAAGATGAAGAAATGCCACTTTCATTAGGTAAGGAATTGTGTTAACCACATAGTAGTGCCAATAAAAACATTGTTTAGAAGTCTGTATAACAAAATCAGTTAAATAATTTGCTGTGTTTAAATTCTCTTAGTAAAATTGTTTTAATGTAGTGTCAAGAAGGTATTACATCTCCTAGGTCAAAAGAATTGTGGCGGATGAGTTATTGGTTGGAGGGTTTCCTTGACATATTCCAGTTTCCCCTGCCTCTGTATCCTGTCATTGACCTATTCTCACAATATATTGCCCTCTAGAACTCTCAAGACATTGTTAGATACACCATCTGGTTGGAAATATTTGGCGTGTCAGAGGCCTTGAGCTGCCAGGGAATAAAGATGATTCACTGGTTTGCAGTTTTCTGCTGTAGTCCACATTGAATCATACTTTCAGCAATGAACTTAACATATTATGACACAATAATAAATATAGAACGATATTGAATTTTTTGGTACTTTTGAAATTCTTGCGAAGACATAATTCCTACAAGAAAGCGATGCTTTTGCTCTTTTCCGTCAGTTTATGCCATTACAAATTGAAAATTAGAAACAAAGTGAAAAAGAAATCTAATTCCCAAAGAAAAACATTGTTAAATTTATTGGTACGTATAAAATGAATGTGAAATATGTTGCACATCAGTTAAATTACATGTGTACAAAGGTTTGGCGGCCTGGATGTATGATGGTCTTAAGCACTCACCATATTTATTTTTCCTAGTAGTAGAAAAAAATCTGCTAGGTTCGACCTAGAAAGTCATGAATATGAAAGTTTGAACTGTGCAATGTCCGCTATAGCCTTTACACTTGTAAACTGTCATAATTATTGTATTAATAATTAATACTTGTATAAAATGTTTTTGACTAGGCTTTTCATTGTATTACTAATTTTATTTTTCCTTTCCCAATTTTTTAATTTCTTGAATTTATTATTAGAACTATATTGCTACATGGCTAATGAACACGGTGTACAATTTGCAGCACTTTAAAACCCTGAGACGGAGGCCAGAATAAATGTAATTGATTATTGTTAATTTTTTTATAGAATTTGGGACATGTGCCATTGATACAGAGGCATCGTTAGCTGGAGGTTCTGGGTGACATGTCTGCTTCAATAATTTGAGTGTGTTATTTTAAATGTAAAACATTTTTTTTAGCTAAGTGATGGTTCTTCTTGTGATCAAATTAATTCCACAAACAAGACACACTAAACTGATTGCAAAGTAAGTATGGATGTTTTACTTGCATAGTAAACCTCTTACTCATCACTCTTATTTGTGTATCTACATATTTGCTTTATTTGTAGATAAAGACTGTTCCCTTGAGTAAGTAAGATTTGAAGAAATGGCAAAGTTTCCACTTGTCTGAAAGAATAACATTTTCAAATTACTACTCTTGATAATATATTAAGTTATGAATGCTTCTGTGCATAATAACCACAATAGAAATAAATTAAGTGGTATTGATTAAAAAGAATACATGTGAATTGCTACTACAAAGTTCATATGCTAGGTACCCATGATTTAGGGTAGGGTATCAGTTGTCATATTGGATTATTTTATTTCTCAGTTCTTTTTCTTAAATTTATGAAGAAAATTGGAAATTTGCTAGTATAGCGTGAATCCTATTTAAGTATATTTAGACTGTAATCAGACAAACATTTGTTTATATTCTTAATTGCTGAACTGAGAGCAGTTGAAGTATACGTTGTTATATCTTCTCTCTCTCTTAATGTTGTGTGGGGATCTATTGTTATTGATTAAAACACCGGCAATTATGTCCTTCGATACTTCGGAAACTCCGAACTTGTTCCGTCAGTCCTACGAGAGATGATATGCTATATTGTTTATTGTGCTAAATATTTTAATCGCGACTTCCTGTGAACTGCGAATTGACCCACGAGACGCATCCACTCTTCGTGAAGGTTGCAGCAGAAGTCGTGTTCTCCGCGGCTTCCCACAAATGTCTGCGGTGGCTCCACGCGACGTGTCCACCCTTCGCGAAAGTTACCGCCGGAGCCCGCCTTTTTCTCCCTGGCTTCCCACAAACGTCCACGGTGACTCCATGCGACGAGTCCACTCTTCGCGGAGGTCACCACCAGAGTACGGTTAACTTTCACCTTTGCGGCTATGTGGCAAATTCTTCTAGGACCGCCCCCATTTTAACTTTCAACCAATTGTGTCTCGTGGGTGACGACGACAACAAACCCTGACATTCCTATGTATCAATTTATTGCAGCTTTTTTAAATTCACACACATTAACATTAATATCCCTTGGAACTTATTTACAAAATTTGATCAATTTCTGATGGATAGTTATAAAGTTAATATTAAATTGCACAACATGGGGGTGGGCGTAACCACTCCCCTCGTGCCCTAATTTTCAGCATCCAAGCTGTGCTGCACGTCCCTCGTTGGCTCAAGGCTGTTCGCTCGCTTTCACCCTCTGTTTTCCTAACTTTCCCTCCCCTGCTGTGTTAAGCGTCAATCTGCCGTTACACAATGCCACAATCGTGTGGTCATACTGCACCTCTCGCCAGTACGCAAAACTAAATTACACACAAATTACTTTAAAAAACTCTTGCCCTCGAGTCACATAAAACAAACAATCCTAATCACAATGCAATTTCAACTGACTTTCTACGACTATACTAACCTAAATTGCAGTATTAACAATATATATGTTATTTATTTACATTTAAAGGCTGTATGCTGGTTACAATTTTAAAAAGATAAACAGCAGTGCTTGCACTGTAACAAAATACAATTCATGCTATAGTTGTAGATATCACACTTTTCTTCCCAGAATTAAAAAACCGGGAAAAATAAATCACACAACATGGTGACTTATCTTAAACCAAGTAAAAATTGACTATAACTTCCAATAAATACTTCCATGGATACCAGTACCCTGTGACTATAGTCAACATTATCACAATTGTCTTGTTGTATAAGTTACATTTCAGGTAATACTAATCATCTGTTACCGATGTAAAAATAATCCATGGGCATCACAGACAGGGTAAAATGGTCGCATCCTCCGACCCCAATAACTAAACAAACATTAAAGAGGTTTTTGCTGTTGTATCATTTAGTAATATAAATATTATAACACAAAACATTAAAGAAATGTTTAAAAACATTTTCGCCACATCCTTATACAAATTTTTCACCTGTAAGAATAAATACGTGATTTATCTCTGTTAATCTTAATGCAGAGTTATGGAATTGAGTGATAAAACACCGGGAAACTTGCAGTGATAAGATAGCTCATTAAGAGCTCAACATATTTAACGGGATTGGTAAATGGAAAACTGAAAAATTTTAACTATATATATATATATATATATATATATATATATATATGTGTGCTTTTTAGAATGGCTGTTGTGCTTACCTTTATTAAGTTACATGTCCTGACTATGAAATGATAAGTTACAAGTACTATAGAAATTCATGCACACATTCAGAAAGCTCATTCGTTAGCTTGTGTTTTACATTACGATATCATGGGGTGCCTACTGCCACGCCTGAAAATTGGAGACCTTCGTTCTCCCTCGTCGTCCGCGGCCGAATTGCCTCGACCCACTTTCTCTCTTGCGGCTCTTCCCTGTCTTGGCGGCAAACCACCCTCCCAGTCCAGTGGTCACGAGGGGGTGCTTCCGGCCAATCAGTGTCGAGCATCCTACAAAGCTCCGCCCTCAGAGATCAGATTCCGTCTCAAATCACTTCGCCTTCTTTTATTTTCAAATTGAATTTTTAATCTACAATTACATATTGTAAATAAAATGCCGCGTTACATATTACCCTCGAGTAATGATTGGGGCCTGAACACGAAATTGAACGGCTTCAAACATTTCTAAGCCGCCTTTTCAAGAATTATCTCTTAATTAATGTCTTAAGGAACAAAGTAAAATAGCAAACAAACTTACATAAATAAAATTAACAAAATTGACCAAACGTCTGCTGGGTTATCATTATGTTCGTATTTTAACTAACTTAGTACCACACAGTTACATAAAAGAATTAATACAAACCCTATTATTAATATCTAATGCTATGTTACACATACGAAATGACAAGAGGTTTTTTCTTTTTTTTTTTTTAAGTTCATTTGTTAAGGAATGTCACATGTCTTAAATTTCGTCAACCATTCATGATGAAAAAAAAATCCCAATAGAACGTGTGTATGTACACTGTTGCACCAATCTTCTTTCCCGTGTCCTAACCGAGAGTCGGTCGCCCTTGTTTTTTTTCTGTACTTTTTTTGTCGCACTTTAAACACCACATGGTCAAGCAAGCTAAGCCCTACTTTCACATTCCTATTGGCATGTCTCTGTGGGCGGTCGGACAGCGAAGATAGTGGTCACGGCAGCTGGCACCGTCCGCCATGTTCCAAACTTCAATACATAACGGGACCCCATCCCCCATAAACAAGGCTGTAAAGCGAGCACCCTACAAGCTATAGTCACTCGCAAGGATAATAGCGATTGTATAAACACCTCACCCCCTTGCACAACAGGAACCGTTTCTCCCCGCCACCGCAGAGTTTTCCTTCTCAAGCAGAATTCCCTGACCGCCATAAAATCTCTTTGACAAGCTCTTGCAGTTCTTGGCGCTTGACAAAAGGCAGGGTACGCCGAGACCCTCAGTGCCTCTCCGAAAACACAAAAGAAGCTGACCCAAATTCCTGTTGTCGGCGGAACAATGTTAACACTACATGGCACTTGCGAATACGACGCAACTAAGTCAAGACGAGCCAAATACTCACACTTGGAGAATCCTTGTAATAAATTGTCTACTGGTGCTGGCGATTCTCCATTGGGCAGTATCAAAATATTCTCCCTTCTGGAATCAAGGCAGACGCAAACTGTTTTGGCACAACTAGCGGATTTATATATTCCGAGTCTCTCTTCTCTATAATCTCCGTGCGGAGTAGTCTTTGTAGCTCCCTCTCAACGGCCGAACGTGCTGCCTGAGGAACAGGATACGTTTGGCAAACAAACGGTGTCTCCTTCCGGATACGAAACTTACTCTCGTTAATACGTACCTTCCCTGGCAGGTCGGAAAACACTAGGTCATGTCGGTCGAGTATTAAACTAAAATCCTCGTGTTGATCTGGCGAGAGCAGGCTGGTAGAGTGGTTGGTAGCTTTGAAACCTGGTCCCGGGTTCGGTCCCTGCTCGGTGTCGCTACTCTCGTTATTTGTTTCAGTGACATCATTTTCATATTGTATGTGTACCCGCCATGTTGGAATAACACTCTCATTTGTATTACTATCGTTTGCTTATTGGAAAGTGTATTCTTTCCCGCCTACCATAAACGACACTGTGTTATTGTCATAGAGAATGCGCGCCTCTTGTTGCGCCAAGAAATCTGTTTCCAAAAGACATTTAACAGTAAGGCCTTTCACTACTAGAAAGTAAATCGGGATTTTAACCTCTCCTAGCTCCATCTCGACTACCACCTGCTGTTTTACAGACGTATTGCGTGCGCCTGTCACCCCTACCAATGTCACACCCGAGACTGAAACCGTGGCTATCACTTTGCCATAGCCTGCATGTAACAAATCGTCTACCAATATTTTATCTAACACAGATGCTTATGATCCGGTTTCAATGATAGCCTCTGTCCACTCAGTCTTCTCTTTAACACACTCTATTTGCGAGGAGATTTCCCCTACCCGCAACGATACCTCGTTAATATTTTCTTCTCCTTGCTCGTATAATGTCTGACTAGCCTGTATGCATGCGGTTACACTTCGATTCAACCTTCCTTCTACTCTATCTATTTCCACCCTAAGTTCGGTACCACTTTCACTTACGTCATTTCTGAGCGTATTTTCAAGCAGTCGTAATTTTTGGTTGTTTCCGATCTATGATTTCCGATAGACTGCAAAGAATCGCCCCTTAGCTGATCGTCCTTTTCCGACATCTTTTCCTCGAGTAGTGTAAACCTAGCCATTTGTTGTTCTAACTGCTGTCGCGATTGTTCTGCCTGCTGTCGTGATTGTTCTGCCTGCTGTGCCACCAGCGCCTGTATTTGTAACATAAAGGTCTGGAGTTGGTAACCTCCTTGCGGGTCACTCTGTATCTGCCCGACCATGACACAGTTCGACGTCTCCGCGAGAGATTTTTGCCCTGGCTGACCTCCTTGTACCACAAGTGAACAATTACTTTATCTACTTGACACTCAATTATTTAATAGTAATTCTTCCTCCCCGTCATAAACAAAGTTGTTCCCCGTCATAACAAGACGAGTCATGACCAGCTACTTATTAAGAGGCTATCCGATCCCATCAGAGATTTGACATACACACTACAAAATACACCACTTATAACTAACCTAACTACTCTAATTATAGCTTGACCATGTGGCATGCACTAACACATGGAAGCACTACGTTGAAGGCCCCTGCTGCACGTTCTTGCTGCTCCCCGATTCCTGGAAAAAGCTACTTACTGGTCGATGAAACGTCGTCTCTGCTGGTCGCCTGCTGCCTCATTCCCTCTGCTTGCTCTGGTGTCTGTACGTAAATATTAATTTGAAAATTTTGTCTCACCAATCTGTGTCCCTGGGACGTGCCTCTGCAACCCTCGTGCCGCCAGACTTGTGAGTGTGGTCCAGGTTCGATGTCCGTGCAGGGTACTGCATGGCTGCGCAGCTGTCACCTCGATGTGCATCCACTCCAGCGTACGTTGGTCCGGTGATGATGAGGTGTCGTGTTGTCACTCCAGATGTGCACTTGTCGACCTTGTCACTGCGTGCCGCAGTACCGCTCGTCCAGTCTCGATTCATTTCTCACTCAATGCACTGAGTAGCACACTCACTCTTAAGTTCAGCGAAAATTCAGTTTTCTCAGTTTGGGCGAGCACGAAATGTTTATCACGGGAGTGCGGTTCGTAGCCCCGGGTTGACGCGCCACGTTTACGACGTTCCTTGTCAATACCACACAGGTATCACTGGGTTTATCTCTCTTGGCAATAAAAAAAAACTGAATGTTCGTTTCTTGGCTCAGTGAATTTAACATGAATTGCTCTCGTAGGGCGTGCAATAAAATATTGGTTTTTATTATTTCAAGGAAACGAATGTCACATACTCTGGGTGCCTACTGCCGCCCGTCTTTGTTTTCAGTTTCACTATTTAGCAATATTATTCGTGACGAATGATATCATGGGGTGCCTACCACCTCCCCTGAAAATTGGAGACCTTCGTTCTCCCTCGTCGTCCGCGGCCGAATTGCCTCGACCGACTTTCACTCTCGCAGCTCTTCCCTGTCTTGGCGGCAAACCACAGTCCCAGTCCAGTGGTCACGAGGGGGTGCCTCCGGCCAATCAGTGTCGAGCGTCCTACAAAGCTCCGCTCTCAGAGCTCAGATTCTGTCTCAATTTACTTCGCCTTCTTTTATTTTCTAATTGAATTTTAATTTACAATTACATATTTTAAATAAATCCCTAAAATTGCACGTTACAACATCATATCGATATTAATAAGGTAGAAACTAAAAATGCTTTTATTTAATGACTTGAAGTACTTATATTACCGAATTGACCATTCAGTTATATAAGTATTTCAAGTTACATACTAAAACTTTTATTTTCATTCACTTCTTCACTTATAACAATATCACATAAAACACATGCTTGCAGGCTGGCATTCTGAAGGTGTGTCTGAATATCTAAATTTCTCATTAACGCCTTGTGAATGTAGTTGCAACCACCAATTTTGCTGTTAGGACACAGTACTTTATTAAATGTGAGCACAGTGGCCTTTCTAAATGGTACCATTTGCATTTTAACAATTTTTCTGTTCTCTATGCACTATTTTTCGTAAATGAAGGCTTCACGAGTTGGTGGCACTGTAGTCATTATGAAGACAATATGTGCTGAATAACCAGGCAATTACTGGAGCTGCATGGAGACAGGACTGTAAAACAAAATAGTCAGCATCACAACACAGCACACACATGCCAGGTCAGCAGCAATCTTCTTGCCGAAGAAAGTGGAAAGTAAACACATTTCCAGTTTGAATACGATCCGCCTCTACTAATTTAGGCCAAACTTAATCTATGTGATTTCGAATGTACAGCAATATGAGTGTGAGGAAAAATTTCTTCTTGCAGTGAAGGGTAAAAAGGGGGAAAGTTCTAGTACGGTTACTGTATTTTCTGGGTCTCCATCTACTGTCGAGCATGGGCAGTACTACGCTACACACTGCAGCAAATGTGCAGGAACTCGCCCAAATTTATAAGAGGAATGGAAGTGATTGATTTGCTCTTTACAATATTACACAGTTGTTATACTAGTCATATACCAACAGCAAACCACCAATTGTCGAACACTGGTTAAATGATTTTAATCTTTTATTTTTTAATTACTAAGAGAATTATTGAACACTGAGGAGGAGACAGAAAACCAGCTTCAGTAACATGTTGGATATCCAGTGTTAAAGTCTTCACATTTGGATAGTAGATAGTGAAGAAAAGAAAGGTAAAGTGGGAATGATATTTTTCACTTTGCTAGTTGTCAAACTTTACTTGAGAATCAAAGAATTCTCTGTGAATATTTTGGTAAATTGAAATATCCAGAAGAAATAAATTAATGTCATTGCTGTGGTAATTAATGGCATATTATAACCTACGTTTAAGATTAAATATTTTTCACTTAAAAGATGAACAGGAGTTGCAGCAAGTAAAGGATATAAAGTGTAATAAAAGCACCTACGTATTTTTCTGTTGGTTGTAAATACTCAAAAGTTAGCAAATATGTGCATCACTTAACATTAAATATAAAAAGTCGAGAAAAAAAGGTAGAAATTAAAGTGATTGAGATTATTCAGTTAGTAATTTATGTTTCCTCGCAAATATTGAATATTCTAAATACTGTAACATGTTGCATTCAGGTTTTTACTGACATTAAAATAATGGTTATGGGGTGACAAGGCTCCAGCAGGTAGTTTAACCATGTTAACCATGTGTTTGCAAAATTATTCACTAAAACAATTTTTTTAATGTTAAAAATGTAAACCAGGTTTAAAATAAGGATTGTTAAGTGTAAAAAATGCTTAAATAGCACCACTTTGTACCTTGGAACACCAACATTTATTCGGGAATGGGGAGGTTTATCTTCAACAACTGTATCAGCTACAGTTCCCCTCAAAAGTGATGAGCTCTTAATGCCATTTGATTGCTACACTATGTTAACCTAGAACATCAGCTAAGACGAAAATAAACAAGGAAAATCAGTCACGTTACCTGAAGTGAGAACATAATATATAAAAAGATAATAAATAATAAACTCACAAGGGGTTGTGTAAAATACAAACCAAAGAAACAAGAGGATGCCACACACAAAAGTGCCTATTTCACTCAATATTGGTACAAACTGACTGAAAGATTGAATGGCTTACTGTAAAAGTATAAGATTTGGTTATAATTGGTCCAAATATTTTCGAAATAGGCCTATGACAAATAATTTATATTTTGTCATCCAATGTTCTAAAATGTCTTATTTACAGAAATAAAGCTAACTTCAAAATCAATGATCAAATTATGAAACTGAAAATATTAAATTGGTGCCAGTCAGTCAGACCTACAAAAAACTCTAATTAAATAAATGCAATAATGATGAACTTTCATGTTGACTGTTAGTGACTTAGCAGTTCTCGAAATATTACATGAAATCTGTATTTATTCATGTAGTTCTACCTTCTGAAATAGCAGACTTAAAATATTACATATACTTTTCGGCATACAATGCTGTGAGGATAAACTATCAAAATATTTAATTTGGTATTACACTGGTCACGTGATTCCTATGATATAACATTGTGCTTAAATTTTTTCCCAAATAGTTGTTACATTGAAAGTAAGTTCAGCACAAAATATATTATAAAAGTCAGGTGATATTTGTGTGTGCTGAGTTTGATGATAATTGTTCCAAAGGTTAATTTTTTAGGAGACATCTAGACATACATATCCAGATGACATACACTGACACAGAGACAGGAAGTTTTTCTCAACTGCCTTAGGAAAGTAGGCTGATAAAAAGCCACTATAATATATGCGTATTAATGAGCAAGTTACTTACGGTCAGTATAAGCTTGTTGGCATTGCCAGAATGTTCTGCAAGTAAGGTGCATTACCAAAAGACAGTTTTGCGAGGCTGTCATTAAAAAAATACAGTTTGACCCGTGTAAATATGTACATTTTACATTTGTTGGTATAGTACTACATGTTTCCCAATTCGTAGAATGCAAACAAAATGTTTTCTGTGTTATTATTTTATGAGTTTATTCCAGTCAGCTTTTATGCCTTTTAGATTTTGTTAAGTAGTAATTTATAGAATTGGACTCTAGCAAAAAAAAATAACAAAAAGTGTGCAAAAACATTTTCAGTTATTTGAAACAAATTTCATCTCATCATACAAATGTTCATATAAATGTTGTCTTGATTTAGGTAAGTACATTACAACATAATATTAACTTAAATACAAATTATATTTTAATTAGTGGTTATGTAAGTTAAAATTTGAAGATATTGTCAGTACCCATTCTGGTGTTTACAAAACATTTTTTTAATGGATTTTGCAGATTCCTATTAAATTATCAGGCAACAGAAAAAAGCAATTGGTACTTAACCAGTGAATGTAATTCAGAATATGTTGTCTCTATGTACCTATACGGCATTGGCAGCAGGAAAATCATTATTATTTATTATTTATTTTGCAACCTTTCTCTTCAGCATCCTGATAGGATAAGTCCAAACATAGAATATTACTATAAATTGCATAACACAAAAATGTGAATCACATAATTACAAAATAAATAGCTTAAAAATATATATACATCAATGAGAAGTAAACATTAAACATATTATTAGATAATATGACGTAAGTAATATAATGTTAAAATGTATGTAGTACTAAAAAATTCATTTAGAGAATACGGAACTTAGCTATAATGAATTCATTCTTTAAGGTGGATTTTAAAAATATTAGGTCTATTTGTTTCATAACAGTGCCTTAATGTAGTTGGTAAAGCATTTAGTAGTTTTTTGCCTGTATAATACGGATTCAATTCATATTTCTTGGTTGAGTGGAAGTTAAGGAGAATTTTATTGATATCTCTTGTACCATATTGATGTATCAATTCATTGAATTCATAAAGTACATTATTTATTACAAACAAAATAATGGAGCATATATACAAACCAGTACATGTAAATAAATTATATATTTTAGAAACATATCTGCACGAATCAGTACTTTTTAATACATATATTGTACGTATTATTCTTTTTTGTAGTTTAAACATTTTTGTACACTAGTAGAAATACCCCAAAAAATGATACCTACCGTACTTTAAAGTTGAATATACGTTAACATAATATAAAGCCATAACAGTAATGACATTAGGAGACATCTTTAATAATATTAATGGCATAGCACAAATAAATTAATGTATGACTAAGTAAGTCATAATATAGTCATTCCAACATGAATTCATATCAGTTGCGATTCCAAGAAACTTGTTTGTTTTAACTGTATGGATAATATTGGATCCAACTTTAAATTCATTATTTAAAAACTATTTGTTTTAAATGAAAAATTTAATACTGAAGAGCTGTGTGTATCATCTGCAAACATTACGGTTTGACCAGTACTTAAGAAAGATGAAATATCAGTACTAAATATTAAAAATAGCAGAGGTCCAAGTATTGATCCTTGTGGAACACCAATTTTCATTTCAGCTTGTTCAGAATTAATTCATTACTATACCACAAAAATATATTAGTAATTAGGGTATAATTGGATAAGTATGATGTTAACAGAGTTAGCATTGTACCTCTAACTCCATATCTTTCAAGTTTATCTAATAGAATAGTAAGGTTAACACAGTCAAAGGCCTTAGCTATATCTACCAGTATACGAGAAGCACAAATTGTACTATCTAGATAACTACATACATTATTTAAAATGCCATAAACAGCTTGCTCAGTAGACTTACCTTTAGTAAATCCATGCTGAGACAAAGAGATAGCATTATGTAAATTTAAAAATGACAGTAACCTTCTAGATATTATTGTTTCAAGAACTTTGGAAAATTTGGACAGCAAAATAGTAGCCTATAATTATCTACATAGGTCTTATAATTTTTTTATATATAGGAATAATTTTTTCAAGCTATAACCTATCAGGAAAAATACCTTATTTTACAAATTTATCAAAACTTTTGAAATCTCTTCTGGACACTTACATGAAAAATTGTAACTTGTATTGTGTAGTTTGGTCCCAAAATAAACCTCATTGTGTCTAATACAAAGACAATATTTTAAAACTGACATAGTAAGACAACAGTGCATAGTTTGATTTAGTATGTGACCTAACTGCTAACAGTGCTAGTGATATATTGTTATATATTTAATTTTTAAAGTACAATTACATCATCATATGAATCATTTCTACCTTTAGTGAAGAAATAAGTGTCAAGCTAAATTGTTCAGATTATGTAATATAATTTAAAACACTCTACAACATAGTACAAGTAACATGTAGTGACAGCCTATTTCTGGTGCTGTTATAGAATACATTAGAACTTATGTTATTTTTCTGTTTTTGTTTGAAACGAAAGTTTCGGCTGGCACCATAGGAGGAAATAGGCTACTGTAAGAATAAAGTTTTCACCACTCCAAAGTAATAATAATGTCCTGGCTTTTGTTTTGCATGTACAGGATGGTATTCCAACAAAAGCTAAATTTTTTGCCTAAAAGTTCATTGAGATATGCCAGTCTCATGGGTTTTGGTTAGCTGGGATTTTTAAATAACAAGTTAATAAAAATGTTTGTGGGTGCTATCTAGTCAGTAGCTGCCTTAGTGCGAGACTATCTGATGATAAATACCAGTCATACAGAACGTGGGCATTCCCTTCTCAGTAATGCCTAATCACTGAAATATGATATAAAATATAAAGTATGGGTTTTTTTTGAGGACTGTTATTATGCCGTCTCACACCACAATAACACAGAGTAAAATACACCAAATTTATCTAAGCTGTAAGCCACTCAGGATGCATACTCTTGCTGGAAAATACATTACATAATACGTTAAAATAATAGAAAGACAATTGTAACAAATGTTAACTGATTTAATAGTTGTAGTTCCCCGGAGATGTTGGTAGTAATGTAATCAACACTCACACATGTCCAGTTTAAATTGAATTGTTTTCATGCCAAAATATGTGATACATGAATATTAAATTAAACTGGCATGGACTATCAAGAAGTAGGTATGTGGCACAATAATAAAAAACTAAATTTCGATATGAAAATATGCAGGCTTCAGTCTTCTGCATCATGAGCAGCTTTTGGGGACATGAAGCATATATTACATGGTTCCAATTAAACTTACATGGTGCATAATAAATAAGTTAAAGCCTGCTGCAAGAACACATCTGCTCAGTACACTCATTGGTACAAGATTAATGCTACCACTCCCTGGCTTCGGACATGTATAGTGCGAGGGAGGGGAAAATCAAAGTATCCTAGAGTGAGGGTTATGTAAGATGATACAATTATACATTTGATGATTAGACCTACATAACATGCATTCACTACATTTCTGAATTGAAGTCTTTTTGTTTGCATATATAGTTCATTATATATTACAATACTCTAATATTTGATTTTGGTAGTGGTAAATGTTTGTGTTGGTAGTTGGATTAGCTGAAAATTAAACTCTGCATCACTTTCACTGTTAATTTGTCTTTATTTTATGATGCTGGGTCACTTTAATTTGTCATGTAAATACAGCTGTGATTTCATTTGTGAAATTTGGTGCTGAGTGAAAGCAAGTTCGCAGCACATTCTGGAACAGGATGTGAGTTCTGGTGTAATTATAATGCAGTGCAACTAATTAAAATGTTGTTTAACCCATTCTTTTATTAGATTTTTTTAATGTGTTTACAACAAATATTTAAGGTTTCTAGATGCGTTAAATAATAAATACGTGTTTGTAGGCAGTAAAAATAGTCATCACAAAAAAAAAAATTAATAAAAAATTTTTAAAATGTTTTTTTTATTAATTTTTATTTCTTTTTTGTATTGATAAGCTTGATACATCTCAGGCAAATGTCTTAAGAATGAATCCCAACTAACTCTGATGTTTCGGACTCAGTAAATCACAGCACTGTATTTCGATTATTTAAACTAAACGCCTGTAGTTAGACAGATTATCATGAGTCTGCGTCACAGCATTGCCGTTCTTGGTATGTTTGGGCGATGGGGGGGGGGGGAGGATGTACACTGTTGCCTTACAATTAGCCTCCAGGGATAACGACCTGTCAATCAAGATTAGTCGGTAGGTTGCGTACAGGGTGAGGAGTAGCCGGCAGCCATTTCCTCACCTGAGTTTCACAACCATGAGCTTGCAGCCAGAAAAGTTTTGTAGGGAAGGGTTGTGGGTCAGAGGGTTCACCTACTGACATTGCGGTTCGTTTCCATAATAAGTCTGATTGCAATATCCAGTGGGGTCATTCCCAGAGTTACAGACGTGGCAATCGTGCACACAATGTATCTGACTGGCAGATTTTATTTTTCAGATGTCTAACTTTGCCTGCTTGTGTATTTCGACAGTGCTACATACCCAATATTTTAATCTTGAACAGTTCTGAAGACCACATTGTTCAGAGCAATACAATGCTATTGATGAAAATATTTTACTCGTTCATAGTTCTGTAATGCCATAACCTTTAGCCTGTGAGGCGGTCCACCCACCACTTAGGCTATTATTATTTCATGTCTTGGTTTATTTTAATTTTATTATTTCCTTATGTTTGACTTAAAGAATTTGTTATTATCTATATAATTATTTTGAGGTATTGTTGGCAGGAGTTTGGTAAGGTATTGTTTGGCTTTTATCTGTATCAGTTTTGAAATTGTTAAACTTTATATGTATTTTATTTGGTTTGTTTAGGCTGAGTCAACTTTGTGTTTTAATTTAAATTTAATAATATCATTTGCAGCTTAACTGTTATTGTATTGTAATCCAGGACTGGGTGTATTGTTGGCAAGTATAGTTGGATGGCACAGGTGTGCCTGCCCAGTTCCAGGAATTGCTATATTTAGATTTTTAACCGTTTTTTTAATATTTTTACTTTTCACAAAGTGCACGTACGCCGCCGCTCGTTGAGTGTGCGAGAGAGACGGTAATATGTTTGCGCGGGCTGGCTTGAGCCAATGAAAGGACACGTGGTTCTAATTTACTTAAAATTATGTTGTAAGTTATTGTGTAATTTTGGTTTTAAAGCAATATTTTCACTTTACAAGATGTTTAGAGGTGTAAAAGTTTGTAATTTGTTATTATATTTAATTTAGTTTAATTTTCCATTACGTTTTTACCTTGGTGTGCTGGGTGGCCGCTAGAGGCGCTGCAGGGAGAGAGCAAGTTCCGCGGGGTCGGCCATTTTACTTACTTGTTGCCTGGTCGCGGACGGGGACGGTCGTAGCTGTTTTGAGTGTGGTGAGAGATGGCTGCGTGTAGCGTATTGACTCGGAGTGATTCAGACTGTTCTCTCCCGGGAGCGTCGGTTTTTAATTATGTGGAGTAGAAATTTACAGTTTGTAATGAAACTGTCTGGTGAAGGATTTTTAAGTTTTAATAAAAAAACAGTCACGTGAACAAGCTTCAGTTTATTTTACGTAGACTTCTGCTAAACCACTATATGATCACACTGGCCATTTCAGAGGTTAAGTCAACAAATATTAATTAACTTTATCATCTTCATTCTTTTTTCGCTGCGACCCGTACCATTCTTGATGTCGTGACGAGGATGGTCCGGAAGTACGTCAGTTAGCCGACCCGTTGCATTCCTTGGTGCGTGACCAGGATGAAGGAAATTAAGTACTTCAAGGGCTTGTAAGCGCAAGGGCAACATCATCACGGATCTCACCAGCTGCGCCACGTCCGCGCTAGTCCTTATCAGCAGCTGCTCAACTGCTGTGCCGAGTCAGCAGCGAAGCTAATCGACAGGACACCAGTCGGCAGTGCCAGGCCAGCGGCTGTGCAAACCGGCGGCAGTACATCGGCAGTGCCAGGGCAGCGGCAGGTCAGATCAGCGGCAGTAACGAGGGGCTGCAGTCACATCAGTACAATGAGGTGTGTCAGGGCAGGTGCAAGAGCTGAGGTATGTGTTCATCTGTGTTTCGCCCGTTTTTCGTGCTACGGCGATGCTCATGTCATTGTTGAGTTTTGAAGATATTTTGATTTGTGTTGTGTAATAATGTCACCTGTTGTGACGAGAGGTATGTCTGGTAAGGAGTCTGAAATCAAGGCATTGTGTCTGTACCCACTGAGGGTAGCATTGCTTCTGAGTCGGAAAGTGCAGATGACAGTTGTAGTCCACACTCGCCATTAATAGGTTATGTCATGGAGCCCAGTACTGAACCTCCATCAGCTGCAGGGAAGGACCAGGGTCTGGCCTTTATGATTAAGGGCTTGTTAGAAGCACAGAAGAAAAGTTTAGTAGGAGAATTCGAAACAAAATTTAATCGTGTTGAAGCTAAACTAGTAGAATATAGGGCTGAACTTAAGGGTGAGTTAGAAACTGTCAAGGGAAAACAGTTGGTGTTTGAGAATTGTGTTACGAGTAGGATAGGAACAATTAGGGCTAAAGAATGATGACAGGGTAGTGAGAGTAAAAACAAGAAAAATTAACTTCAAACTAGACACAGGAGCAGCTGTCAACACCATGCTAAGGTATATGATTGATGAGATGTTATCGGATGCAACATTATTGCCAACAAGCATTACACTTCAAGCGTTTGGGGGTCAGTAATGAAACCAGAAGGTATTGTGAATCCAAAATGTGAGGTTAAGGGACGAAAAGCTGAATTGAAGTTTATTGTTATAAACTTACGGACACCACTACTGGGTCTGCAAGGATGTGAAGAACTGGAACTAGTGAAAAAAGTGCTGTTAATTGGGAGCCAAGAAGATAGCAAAACTAGCAAATTTGTCAAAAATAACATAGACATATTTGAAGGCTTGGGTAAATTCCCAGAAACCTACACAATCCTGATTGAAGAGGATGCCAAATTGGTGAATGAACCCCAGAACAGAATAGCAACTTCAACTAAACCTAAGTTTAAAAGAACATTGGCAGCATTGGAAAAAATGAAAGTAATTGAGAAAGTAGGGAACCCAATCAAGGAACATTTTATCAGTCAGTTGGTGATGATAAAGAAACCTGATGGTGAATGAAAGTTTTGCTTCGATCCACAAGACTGTAACAAAATTATCATAACGCATCATCATCTCTTACCAACTGTATCTGAAGCAGCAGAAATACTGGCATATAGTGAATACTTTACAGTTCTGGACCACAAAGACAGCTATCATCAAATTGAGTTGGATGAGATTTCAATTAATCTGTGCTGCTTTTTAATACCATATGTTGTGAACATATTCAAAAGGCTGCAATTTCGCATAAGTTGCGCAAGTGAAACCCAGACAGCAGAAAAAACATTCTACAAGCTTGTTGCAAGCTTGCCAATGTAAGTCAGTAACCTTGCAGCAAGCATGAAATGACAAGCCAATAAACTTGTTATAAGCCTGCTGCAAGTTGCCTAGTTTACACATTTCTAACATGCTGCAAGCTTGTTTGCAAGAATGCTGCAAGCTTAATTTTCAAGCCTGCAGAATAAATCATAATCTTATTTTCTGCAATATTATCACTATCAATCAAATTTACATCTTAAATATTGCTTGTTCATCGACTTATGATGTTCATTACTAAACTTTAAATTTCGGCTCCTGTGCCATGATTGGAACCACTGACCCTTCGCTTGACACGCCGGGGACTATGCCCCACGTTGAAATGGCGGCAATTTTACACGGGCACTAGGGGAGGGACATGTTGATGATGATGACACTGACTCGGTAGGCGAGTCGGACGGGATATGGGTGACAAAGTTACGGGAGTGGACCGGCTATCAGGGAGAGCTGAGATGAGATGGATAGTGGGGAAGGGGCACACTGCGGAAACCGCATTTTATGGTGATCCCAGGGTCAGCAGGCAGACGACCACGGGGCAGGCTACATACCAGCCCCGCGAGAGGGGGTGATTTCGCACGGTGCAAAGTAGTTCCAATACAAACACATTAAGTAAAATGAAATTACATAAGATAAAATACAAAACGGACACTGGAAAAATTGCACAACATTATAAAGCATAACTGGTAATTTTTTGAATGTTTTATCTTGTAGTATTGTTCCTGTTGCATCATGTTCAAGCGGAAGGATACAGCACACATAGCATAGCTGATGAAACTGAATAATGACGATTGAAAATGAACAACAAACGTTAATATACATTTTGAAAAACATTGGAACAATTAATAGTCACTTGAAAACGTAGTAATATAAATGTATTTCCTGTGCGTCCAGGGCACTGCTGTAATGGTGTTAATTACTGACGTGTGAAAAACATACAGAATAAGCAATCACTGAAATTTACAATTACACTAAAGAAACACAACACACACAAAAAACTTGTCACACATTCTTCCCACCCCCTTCTCATGGGGCTGGGTGGCGAGGGGGATTTTCTAAGGAGTATTTGGCAGTGCGGCAGACGGGCTAAGGGAAGGGGGCGTGTTTGGACATACGTCAGGCTTCAAAGCAGGTAAGCTAACAACTGGACTGTTGCAAATACTTAATAGGTGTACTAGTGCAATCCAGTTGTAAGAGAACAAATTTTGGTATGGAAATGCTGATGTGTGTGAATTTACTAACAACAGTAAGGGTATTAGTTTACTTGCAGTTACACGTAATATAATAATAGCGGTTTTAGCTAGCATATGAAACAATGTTACTTTTATAAGTGCTTTTTCATTTACAAAGTTAAGTTTAAATTAAGTTTGATCATTATTGATGGGCACTCAGAAAATATTTCATGAATTAAGATTGCTAACTAAGATTTCAATGCAATATCAGCTTAGTATAAGGGACAGTATGCTTGCAGTTTATCACATAACCAGACATGCTAAGTAAGTGTAATTAAAGTCAAATACAGCTTTGTCATAAGCTTGGTTCAGGCAAGTTAAATTAAAGTGAAATGTAAGCTGGCAAGCAGGCTTACAGCAAGTCTTGGGAGGAAGCTTGTTATGGCAAGCCAAAATCAAGTGAAATGCAAGCTGGTGTTAGCTTACATCCCAGACAGCAGAAAAAACTTGCTAAAAGCTTGCTGCAAGCTTATCAAAGCAAACCAGCAACTTTGCAAAAAGTGTGTCACAACAAGCCTAAAAGCTTGCTGCATGACTAATGCAAGTTGTAGTAAGCTAACATGTTGTGTGGGAAACATTTCAAAAACAAATAGAATGTCACTTCAATTATATCCCTAATGTCCTGACATATCAAGATGATCTGATTGTGAATGCTAAAACAGAATAGGAACATGACACCGCACTGAGGTCCGTAGTAAAAAGGGCAAAAGAAAACAACATCAAGTTTAAAGCTAAAAAAAGTGCAAGACAAGAAGAATGAGGCCTTGTATGTTGGCTTAAAATTTAGCAAGCATGGAATGGGAATAGATGAGGAATGAGTAAGAACATTGGTAAACCTGAAAGCCCCAACATCGAAGAAGGAACTCCAGTGATGCATGGGAATGTTAACCTTTGTAGGACACTTTATTCCCAACATGCCGACAGTAGCATCCCCACTACAGTAGTTATTGTAAGATCAGGTAAACTTTCAGTGGCTGCCAGTTCATGAAAGTGCATTCAACAAGATCAAAATGTTTGTATCCAATGTTCCAGTGCTGGCAAACTTTACACCAAACCAGGAAATAGTCGTTAAGTGTAATGCGACCGAAGATGGATTAGGGTTTGTGTTACTCCAAAACCAGTATCCAGTATAATTTGAATCTGCTAGCATGTCACCAGCTGAACAGATCTACTCGCAGTCAGAAAATGAAATGGGGCCCATAGAATACAGTCTAACAAAATTTCACAACTATGTATATGGTTACAAGGTAATTGTGATGACAGATCACAAACCCCTTGTAGCAGTGACGAACAAGCCAATATATAAAATAAGATCAGTACTACAAAGACTATGACAGAAGATAGTGTAGTACAAAACTGGAGTGAAGTATCTGCCAGGGTCTCAAATATATAGTGTGGATCTGTTGTCTCTCACATATCTTCCAGATTATAGACATGATGATCTAGAAATGAATGACCTAGTGCATGAACTAGTGTGGGACCTACCGATGTCAGAATAGAAAAAAGAGTTATTCATCAAAGAAACTGCAAATGATTCAGAACTAGTGACTCTCAAAGAAATGTATTGCAAAGGCTGGCCTGAACACAAGAAACATGCTCCAGAATGGATCAAGTAGGCCTGGCCTATCAGAAATGACATATGTGTACAGTCAACTAGTGTTCTACAATGGTCAACTCATGGTATAAAAAAAATTGAAGAATCTAGTACTTATAAACTTCTCCATGAAGGTTACAATGGAAGAGACAAGACAATAACGAAAGCCAAGACAGGTTGTTATGGGAGACAGATGTACTCTGACATTGCAGACTGGGTGAGAGAGTGCCATATGTGTGAGAAATATCAGCCAATGAAAGCAAAATCACTAATGATAACACAATAGATCCCACAATATCATTTGAAAAAATGTCTGTGGACATTCTAGAAAATGCAGGTAATAATTACCTGATTGTTGTGGACCTGTACTCAAAGTGGCTTGAAATTCTACTGATACAGCATAAAACAGCAGACAAGATATGTGATAAAGCTACGGGATGTTTTTTGCACTCACAGCATCTCTAAGGTGATCAGAGCTGATAACATGCCATTCCTGTCCCGGACATTTATAGCAGTAGCAATATCAATATTTAAAGTCAACAGAATATTGAATTAAAAAATATATGGATCCCATTGATTAAGAGAGAAACAACTTTAGAGCACAAAACAAAAACAAACTCTCAACCTACTACAACCAATCAGAGTCAATCTATGCTCACGCCGGCCTAGGGCCAGCAAGGGTCGTTAGACAATAACGTCGCCTAAATTCACGATTATGACCATATTTATGATTTAGTGTTTTGTCATTTAGTGTTTTGTATGCATGTATGTTTTCCTCCACAGGGTCATTATTTATGTGTTTTACGTATCCAATTGGTCACAACGAACATTCAAACCGCCGCCCGGAAATGTCCGA
>PNEQ01072661.1:0-38305 GCA_003012365.1 Medauroidea extradentata
ATTTTGGAAAATTTTGGAAAATTTTGAAAGTGACGTAATCCAAGATGGCGGCCGGAAACAAGATGGCGGCCGGAAACAAGATGGCCGCGGTGACGTCATCCAAGATGGCGGCGGTGACGTCATCCAAGATGGCGGCGGTGGCTCCTCGGCTCCTCAGCCGTAAGCCGCTTGCCCTCGGAGGAACATAACCCATCTACTGACGGCGTAGTAATTTGGAGAGGAATCTCAAAATATGTAAAGGCCTTTGTACATTGCCTGCAAAGCGTCATCTACTGCAAGTACAGAAGAAGTGCGAAGGTTCATCGACAAATGCTGATGGTAGCTCTCTGGTAAGACATCCTTGCAACTACTGCAACAAGACATTTGCATACGCTCATGATGCAAGAAGGCACGGGAAGAACAAATGCGAGAGGAGTACAATCCGCAGAGTTTACTATTGTGATAAGTGTCGTCGACAGTACACTCGCGTGGATAATTTAAAGAAGCACAGGAAACTTTGTAAAAATGATTCTGTATCAGTCACCGTGGATCAGCAGATTCAACCTTCATCTTCTGAATTCGATATGAAGAAATGCTCTCAAGCTGAATGGAAGAGTACCTCGTCTGTAACACCTACGATTCCGTCGTCTGGTCATACATCGCAACCAAAGTTTATAGTTGGTGAGGTTAAGCCTAACATAAATGGCTTTTTTCTTAAGCAATCATCCTTCAAGGACAGTCTAAAAGATTATGTTGCGCCCAATTTGACAAGTATTTCAAAATATGTTTGCTCGTTCCTAGCAAGTATGAAAGAAAATATTATACACCAATTTACAGATGAAGTGGAAAAACATGGTGCTTTAAAATATAACATGTGGTTGGATTGCGGCTACACAAAACCAGAACCGCATGATGATGAATACAGCAGAAAAGCATTCAAGACGTCGAATGTTCCTATTTATAATGTACTTACAAGATATCGAGGATGCTGTTGAGGGAAGTGATTCGGTGAATCATCTGGAACTGAGAACAAATGTGTTGAGGTCACTTAATCAATAAATACATTGTCTCTATGTAACTATAATTTAAACAACTGCAACTTAATTTGTAAGCTTGGATGTTATTTGCAAAACTATGTGAACAAATTACGAACAACTCCTGCAAGTTGAGATGAGGACTTGGAAAATGTAATGTTGAGCGTTTTATGTATAAATTTTTTACTGATTGTGTAGCTAATGCGATGCTTTTACATTTTATTGTGTAGAAATATTATTATGTATGTTAATGCAAATAAAATACTGTATACTTGCATTTCGTTTGGATTTTATTTTAGAATAATAGAATTTCAAATGCAAAAAAAATTATATATAAAATGTATTAGAAATGTATAGCATGAACAGCTGGTATAAACCTGAAAAGCATAAAATGTATGTTATATGCCTGCAAAGTGGATTAGCTGGAAGTTCACGGTGGAGTGGGGAGGAGGAGTGTTGTAATGATGAGGGGGGGAGGGGTTGAGATGACTAGGTGAAGAACATTGATTTATACTGCTGGTGCTATTGTGTGAGGTTTTTGTATGCTTGACATGGATTTACTGGGTCAATTTGATATTGTGAATGTTACTGATGGGTTGTAGTGTTTGGTGCATTTGAATGAATTCTATGAAAACGAAATAGGTCTGAGAGGCTGATTAACTTCGTCACTGGTAGTGTCTGAAACATAATTATTGCTGTAGTGGTAGAACAAATCGAGGATGTATTGAATCAGTAGATGAATGTAGACAGAAAAAAATACAAAACTCTAAATCAGAAAATAAAGTCTGATAGCTATACTGAATCAATCAAAGTGCTGTGAGTGGGGACCTGGAACATGGTTCGCTTGTTGGACTAGGTTTTCTAAATTAATGGTTTGAGAAGTATTTATAAATCGATGAAATAATATGAATGTGTGTTAGATGTGCTTTACTGTATTTTATATTAAGTCAAGTTTGAGTGGGGTTCGGTCTGGTCGCGACTAGATTGTAGAGCTTGAACAAGTCGGTACAGGTCATGTCAGAGCCCAGTCAGGCTAGGTCGAGCCAGGCTAGGTCGGGGGTGAGGTCGGATCATACTAGGTCTTGTGTTTCGTCAGTAAATGTAATGTTGCATGATACAGGGTTGGATTGGGAAGTGTGGTCCAAGTCCTTTACTACGTGCATGTGTTAGGGTAATAGAGTAGTGGCGGATTGAACAGAGTAGTGGTGGAATGATAGACCAGAGCGGGAAGGATATAACAATGACGGAATGATGGAACGTGCGGGTAATGGTAATATAGAGGCGAAATACAGAGTAAAGATGAAATAATTAAATATATGTCAAATAATAGTGTAGATGCGAAACGACCGAGTAGAGGTGTGATGATAGAGCAGGAAGACTATCGGAATGACAGTACAAGAGAAAGATACAGGTCATGGCCGATTCCTCATGGAAGGATAGGACTGCATAGCCGAGAAGACGGAATGATAGAGCAGGAAGACTAACGGAATGCCAGAGCATAAAAAATCCGAGATGGCTACCACGAATCCCTAAATCCTCACCCTGCAGCCTCCCGACTTTTGGTTGGCAAAAAACAGTAATTTTTTTTTTTAGGAAAACCTATAATTTTTCAGGGAAAAAACTGCTCATTTAGGCTGTTATTTGCTTAAATTAAGCAATCTTTAGCCTTATTGAGCAATAGCACGATTTTGAGTAATTTTTTAATTTTTCAGGAAAGTGTTGAGGGAAATTGAGGGGGAAACGGGAAATTTTGAGGGAAAGCGGGAAATTTGTAGTATTTTTGAGGGAAAAAGTGAAATTTTGAGGGGAAAACGGGAAAATGACGTCATCCAAGATGGCGGTGGTGGCACCCCGGCACCACCCCCACACACCACTTGTCCCCGGACATACCAAACCCTACAACTTAGATACCTGACCTTTTACATTAGCTCAATGCGTTTACGGTTTTTTCAACGATCACTGTTATAACAACACAGTAAGAACAACTCTTCAAAACAATTCATCAAAAGGGCTTTTTAAACATGTAGTTTTTTCGACTGTTTTGTATAAATAAGTATATGGATGCATATTCATAATTATATATATATTGAAAACTTTTTATTTCAAGCATGATTTTTTTAACCAATTGTTTTCTGCTTATAAGTTCATAGATACTTGACATTTTATATTAGTTCAATGCGTTTACGGTTTTTTCAACTATCAGACATACTGGACGTAGTGCAAAATTACGCTACGAAGACTAACAATAACAATAGCTATGCTTCAGTACACACACGCGTACGTCAGATGCTAGTCAACTAAACTGAAACAAAGCTTTACTTTGCTGATGATTACGTAGTATTTAGTATTATTTTTGTACTGGGTAACGAGATTACTCTGACTGAAAATAAAAAGTATCGAATATATTTTAACACCCATTAAAATTCAACTGGTACTAAGGATAATTAATAATTGCTTTGTATCGATTTTTTTCCTAGTAGTATTTTTACCAAAAGAAAGACTGGAGGACACAGGCTATTTATCGTCTAGGGTTCATGACCGTATTGGAATGCATCGTGAACTGCCCCCAGCCTTCCGCCAGACATGTAAACATGCTGGTCGGTGACTGTATTCTTTCTGTCTCGAAGGTTCTACGCTAAGCGAAGCGTTTAGTACGCGTTCTTATTTGCTGAGCTTTTTTTTTTTTTTTTTTTTTTTTTTTTTTTTTTTTTTTTTTTTTTTTTTTTTTTTTTTTTTTTTTTTTTTTTTTTTTTTTTTTTTTTTTTTTTTTTTTTTTTTTTTTTTTTTTTTTTTTTTTTTTTTTTTTTTTTTTTTTTTTTTTTTTTTTTTTACATTTGAACCTTGACGCCTGTCATCTATGGATGTAAATATTGTTTTAAATAACCGTGTAAAATAAATCGACGGTACTGTTTTTGTTCCTACTGCTTTAAACCGATTCGCTATTTATTTAAATCTTTTGGTACATAGGACGACTTGTTTGCAGCTGTTTATTAAGTAATTGATATAGTCATATACAGTGTTAATATTCATTGCACAATGAAGTTTTATGATGATTTTATATGTATGTATCTGTAAATTTCAAATTCTTGCGTCAAAATAATCTTTACCAATACTTGGTGTAAAACGACATACGATAGTATCTGAACTTATTACGTATCATATAAAAAATTAATACCGTTAGGTTCACTGAGAGTAGATTGGCATGATAACTATTACAAAATGATAAAGTGCATATCTTAACAGATATTAATACGCAATGTCTTTGTCCTACGACAAAATGATAAACGGTTTTAAATAAAGTTAATTTGGTCACCTATTCTTCGGGGAAAATGCTATAGGGTGTATTCGCACGTATTATTTAGTACTAGCATATAAATTACATAATTGAAAGACGTAATGGCAATTAGATAGTTAACTTTGTGAATTCATTATATATTATATCAACTAGTACGGTCCTAATCCATGACTCAATTGCCTTATAAATTACGCATTTTCAAAGTCATATTAACAATTAGATAGTTAAATATATTAACACTTCTTTTTTTTTTTTTTCAAAATGAACGTATGTATACACATTCGCTGGTATCGTCAATTGTCACGTAAAAATTATGAATTTCAATGTATAATGTCAACGGCTATGATAACTTTTATTTAAAATAGCGCGGCCTAGTTGACAATGTGTGAAACAAAAAAGATGGCCGAGTACGACGCTATCTATTCGACAATGGCAGAAGCAAAGTTCTGTGCTGGTTGTCTAGCAACAACTGTAAATATGTAAAATACCTTTACAACTACGACGGAGACGCGTTTAAGACATAGCGATGTCACGTGACATCATCAATCCAGAACTACGCTTACGAACTGACAGAATTGCGTAGGCAGTCATACCAACTTACGTACCTAAATACGTGTCTGCATTTTAAATGTCATAGACATAAGTCAAAATTGTTTGAAAAATAATCTAGAGCACGGTCGTAGAATTACAGGTCTGGACACTCGCCTATCTACCAGTGCTATTGAGTTGACCCCGTTATGACTGAGAGCGCCACTAGCAACGAAGTGTTGTTTTAACATTGCAGTATAGCGTCGTACTACCACATCTCCTAGCAGCTCCTTGTAGTCCCATTTACACAATGTTAAAACAACCCCAGAGTGCCAGTGGCGCCAATCAGTCATAGAGGGTCAATTTTCAACTCCAAGTGTCCAGACCTGTTCCTCTATGGCCGTGATCTAGAGATGTACTTGCGAACTGACAGAATGGGTAGGCAGTCATACCAACTTATTCTGTATCTAAATACGTGTCTGCATTTTAAATGTAATAGACATATGTCAAAATAGTTTGAGAATGATCGAGAACTGAGCTTACAAACTAACACAGCACGCATTGTCAAACCAACTTATTCTTGGACTTAGTATGTTTTTGCATTTTAAATTTCATAAACAAATGACTAATATTTTGGAAATAATAGAAAACTATGCTTAAAAACTAACAAAGCGCGTATCTGGTAATATCAACTTATTCTGTATTTAAATACGTGTCCGCATTATAAATTTCCTAGACATGTGTCAAATAGTTTGCGAATATACGAGAACTATGCTTAAAAACTGACAAAGCCTGTATCTAGTCATATTAACTTATTCTGGTACTCAATATGTGTCTGCGTTTTGAATTTCATAGACATATGGCAAATAGGTTAGAAATAACCGAGAACTATGCTTAAAAACTGACAAAGCGAGTATGTAATCATATTTACTTATTCTGGTACTTAATATGTGTTTGCGTTTTTCAATTTCATAGACATATAACTAATAATTTGGAAATAATCGCGAACTATGCTTAAAAACTGACAAAGTGTGTATCTAATCATAATAACTTATTCTGGTACTTAATGTGTGTTTGCATTTTGAATTTCATAGACATATAAATAATAGTTTGGAAATAATCGTGAACTATACTTAAAAACTGACAAAGCGTTTATATAGTCATATTAACTTATTCTGGTACTTAATATGTGTTTGCATTTCGAATTTCATAGACACATGACAAATAGTTTGGAAATAATCGTGAACTATGCTTAAAAACTGACAAAGCGTTTATATAGTCATATTAACTTATTCTGGTACTTCATATGTGTTTGCGTTTTGAATTTCATAGATATATGACAAATAGTTTGGAAATAATCGAGAACTATGCTTAAAAACTGACAAAGCGTTTATATAGTCATATTAACTTATTCTGGTACTTCATATGTGTTTGCGTTTTGAATTTCATAGACACATGACAAATAGTTTGGAAATAATCGTGAACTATGCTTAAAAACTGACAAAGCGTTTATATAGTCATATTAACTTATTCTGGTACTTCATATGTGTTTGCGTTTTGAATTTCATAGATATATGACAAATAGTTTGGAAATAATCGAGAACTATGCTTAAAAACTGACAAAGCGTTAATCTATTCATATTAACTTATTCTGGTACTTCATATGTGTTTGCGTTTTGAATTTCATAGATATATGACAAATAGTTTGGAAATAATCGAGAACTATGCTTAAAAACAATAGTTTGTTTATAATCGAGAAAAATGCTTACAAACTGACAAAGCGTTAATCTATTCATATTAACTTATTCTGGTACTTCATATGTGTTTGCGTTTTGAATTTCATAGACATATGACAAATAATTTGGAAATAATCTAGAGCTATGCTTAATAACTGACAAAACATATATCTATTCATATTAACTTATTCTAGTACTTAAAATGTGTTTGCGTTTTTCAATTTCATAGACATATAACTAATAATTTGGAAATAATCGAGAACTATGCTTAAAAACTGACAAAGCGTGTATCTAGTTATATTAACTTATTCTGGTACTTAATATGTGTTTGCATTTCGAATTTCATAGACATATGAATAATAATTTGGGAATAATCGGGAACTATGCTTAAAAACTGACAGAGCGCGTATTTAGTCATATAAATAAACTTATTCTCGGTCTAAATAAGAGATAGCTTTTTGAATCTCGTAGACATATGTCAAATAGCTTTGAAATAATCGGTACCTGTGCTTAGAATCTGACAAGAGGTCGTGTCTAAGCTTAAAAACTGAAATAGTACACAATAAAACATTACATGCATGCCTGCGTGCGGGAAAATCTCTTAATTTGTTTTAAACTTACTATGCATAGCTAAATAACTATGTTTTAAGACACAAATATGCTTTAGAAAAATATTTATATAACAATTACCACATATATGCTATAAGAAATAATTTAAATAAAATCGTATTAAGTAACTATGCTAGAAGGAATTATTATTAAAGGAAAACCATATTTTATAAAAACTTTTAAAAAGAAGTCTATGACATAAGAATTTAATTTTACATGAAATTGTTTTAGCATATTAAGTTAAATCTAATGTTTTATCTACTACGAAAAGTTATTTTTATGTATACCACATTTAAACTATCTCCATCACCAATGCATCTGTAGCTCAGATACAGTCATTTCCTCGGGTACAGGACTGGGTGTTTGTGTTCGTCTTGTCTGTCTGCCACACGCCAACGTCCAATTACGTCGCTTACACGAAGCAAAAAAGTCACTGGGGATTATATGACATATAGACTCACTTAAAGGGAGGAATGTTTGGTGCAGTGGCGTGGCGTTAGCCTTGCCATTGTATCAAAAATTTTTTATAAAATAAAAAAAAACTAAAATAAAAAAAAAGTCGACTAGGGCGCACGTCAATCTTACTGACACAAAGGTTGCAAGATCGAATCCCAAACCCGGCGAAATAAATTTTTAACTTGATAAAAAATTAAATCATAAGGACCACTATCCCATATACAAACAGAAGCAACTTCGCCCATAACAGCAACAGCGACACTAACGCAATCTAGCAGATAACTACGTAAACAAACATAGCGACACTAGCGCTGCCTAGCAGTTGATGAAGAAAACAAACATGGCGACTGGAGCGCTGCCTAGCAGCCAATGTTGGAATCATGACGTCACTAGCAGAAGACAAAAAAATGTGACGTCACAAGCAGACGACGTAAACAAACATTGCGGCTGCGAAGCAGATGACGTATAACAAGTGAGAGTAGAAAAAAGAACAAATTTGAAAATCAAATGTCAAATTTGGAAAATCCAAAAAACCAAATTTGGAAAATCCAAAAACAACATGGCGTATGTGACGTCATCAAACATAGCGGACAGTTACGTCATCCAAGATGGCGGACAGTTACGTCACGGCGGCCATGTTGATTGCGTCATCAGCCGATCCACTGCTCCACACCCTCAACCCACTACTCCCGTATATACGTTCATGAACCTAATCTACGATAAAAAAAAAAAAGGAAATGCTGAGAAGAACATAAGCGTGCCCTAAATTGGAATGAAATTTTTATTTATTTGTTGGCGTTCGTCTTTGTCGAAACTTGACGAAATTCACAGTATCAAACATATTCTGGATGCATTAGTACAGTGGTTACAAACTTTCAGTTGTGGACACACGCCATTGCAATATTACACTGCAAAAAATAACTTCCTAAAATATTTAGAAAATAATTAACCTAAATGCAGCATGGTACAGTTACCATACTTACGTCTTGTAAATATGCAAACTTTTACATTTGTCACAATACAAGTCTGGTAACTTCAGTATACATTTGACTGTTTTATAAAAAGTTTAGGAGTGCTGCCATGGATGTCTGAGAAACTATTCTACCATACCTACTTTATTAGCACTCCTATACGCACGTGTGGCAAATTTATAAGCTATTTTTAGAGCGTATGTCGTCTCAGAAATCTTAGAATGAAACTAAGAAAAACAAATAAACGCTGTAGACAGCCAAACAGGCTTTCTTTTTTTTTTTTTTTCATTTTTAATTTTTCGTTAATTTTTTTTCTTAGTCTCATACTAAGATTTCTAAGACGGCATAATATTGCAATGACGTATGTCCACAATAGTACCGTATGTTACAAAACACAAGAAAGAAAGGACATGAACAAGACGAGAAAACATGTTTATTATGCTTAATACAGGGAAAAACTAAGAAAAACTAACATAAAGAGACATGGAACCTAATCACCAGTCAAAAACTTCCCAGCATTTTTGCTGTATAAGTATTAATAAACATGTTTTCTCCTGTTGTTGGTGCCATTTCTATCTTGTGTTGTGTGACGTCACTACCGTGCCAGGAAAGTGTTTCCGACCATACATTGCTATGTGATTTCCCATCGTCTGGGTGTCCTTTATCTCTCATGAAAGTTTGTAACCGCTGTACTGGTACACCCTGTATTTTTTTTTTTTTTTCATTATTTCTTCTATATAAAGTGACTCACTACTGCGTTCTTCAAGTGTTTAAGTGCGTGGAGGATTTATCTAGAACCTATTAAAAATATGATATCTGCTAATGTGCTGGCGTCCATTAAACGTGATATCTGCTAATGGTGTGCAGTCGCCCATTACAGATTAGTAATGTTTTATCGCGATATAAATTAATTGCTTACTGGCACATAATTTACACAATTAGCTGCTAAATGCCTCGTACTAAGGATAAGTAAGTCAATATATACACAGTAACAAATTTTTGTAAAAAATTATAAACAATTACCTACGATTTATTTTCACCAAAATCATTTGTTTGTGAAGTCACAAAGATTTAACAGCAAAAAAAAAAAAAAAAAAAAAACTGAAGACATTTTTTGAAGTTTATTAAAATTAAGAGTTTGTTGGAAATTATATAGTTGTATACAAATCACATTTCTTGAATGCATTTTGCTGGGATTAAGTGAATATTTTTGTTGTTTACGTGTTACAGAATTAAAAGACCAAGTCTTTGAATGTAGTTGACACATACTTTCTCTCTCTCCCTCCCCCTCTCTCTCCCATTCTCTTTCCCTCTCTCTCTATTCCTCTCTCTATCCCTCTCTCTATCAATCTCTCTAACCCTCTCTCTCTATCCCTCTCTCTTTCCCTCTCTCTACTCCTCTCTCTATCACTCTCTCTCCCCTCTCTCCTTCTCCCTCCCTCTCTCTCCCTCTCTCTCCCACTCTCTCTCTCCCACTCTCCCTCTCTCTCCCTCTCTCTCACTCTCTCTCCCCTCTCTCCCTCTCTCTCCCACTCTCTCTCTCCCACTCTCCCTCTCTCTCTCCCTCTCTCTCTCACTCTCTCTCTCCCCTCTCTCTCTATACATATATATATGTGTGTGTGTATGTGTGTGATATGTATGTGTGATATGTGTTGTGTGTGATATGTGTGTGTGTGTGTGTGGTTTGTAACGTGTCGTCACGCAGTCTACAGAATGTTTGCCCACATGCATTACACCTTCTCATTTCAAGTGCACGAGTACATAACCACTATATGTCTCGGGACATGAGTTTATGAATAAATCATGTTCACAGTGTAGCCCCACCTACCTACCAGCGAGCCAGGTGGTGGAGTGATTCTCTTCCCCTACAATGAAAGATTAATGGAGGGGTATACTATGTTAAGGGGCCTCCCTACCTTCGCTTCAAACGCGTTGCAGCGAGTTACGGCTATTCTATTTTCGACGAAACTATTTAACGCAAATCATATTTTTATATCTATGTAAAGAACACACACGCACTTTAAACTGTGTCGCTATGGTTTTAAAAATTCGGCAATAGTAATTAGAAACATCTTTTTTGGGTCGTCTCAAAATGATAAAATAAAATGGGGTTTTCAGACTGCCGTATATGGAAAAATAACAACAGGATTCGAAAAAACACAACTATAGATAGAAGCGTCACACGACGAACTCTGCTGCCCATAAATAAAATATTGTGGTTGCTTAGGAAAGAGGATAATAGTACAGTACAGCAATGCACGCCAGCTGATTGGCTTGCGTGGAGAGGCGATAATACATTACATACGTCTGTTAACGGCAACCTTACCGCTCCTGCCTCACACACATCCCCTCCCCGCCACCAAATCCACCTCAACCAAACACGTATACTGGCTATGGCTCTGATGGTTTCTTAGACAAGATAGAAACTATATTTGTGTCAGCTGTGTTCATGACATCAGTACAATAGATCATTCTTGTTTACTGTGAACCGTCATTGACCAACGTGTCTGTAACGTGAGAATAAAAGTTATCGAAACGATTTGAGGGGAGAGGGTCTTACGGCCCGGTAACGATAAGGTTTTAAGAGCCAAAGAGGGTGAAGTAAGGTGAAAAGAAAAGACAGCATCGATGTCCGAGTCAGTATTCGAACCCAGAGCCTCTCGCACTCTAAATCGGCGCGCTAACCGACAGTGCTACGGAGGCCGGCTTCTCATAACGACTTTCTCGATGAATGTACTGATATCTCCAAGCACTCGGTAACAAATATTACACTGTTTAATGACTAGCGAATTACTATCAGTAGTCGTTATCTTAATACATAAAATTAAGTGTCCTGACACACTCACTCATCAACGCACAGCCCAAACCACTGGAACTAGAACCATGACATTTTGAAGGAAGCTTCCCCTTGGCCGTAGGCACCCACTAAGAATGAATTTTCCGACATTCGATAAGTAAGGGGGAGAAAAGGGGTGAAATGTGTATCCGATGTAACGTCAACAAAGTTCTAACTTCAAAATGTTGCATACGTAAATACCCAAAAAGTAGTTTTAGGGTTTTTTGAAATTCGACCCCAAAGCAGTAAAAACTGCCAAATGTGTTATTTATGAATCGTCTACATCTTTGAAACACAATTGGCTATCGTCGTGATTTTTACTTCAATTGGTTACGTATACAGTTATCTATGACAGGACTTGAAGACGTTTCGAAATTATTTAATTAAGGAAGTGAAAATACGTGAAATGTGTTTTCGATTGTTCCTCTATATCTATCGAACCAATCGAGATACCGAATACCGAAGTGCCCTTTGCTTTAACTTGATGATTTTGTAAATATCCCATATACATATTAAACATATTTTCCGAATTTGGTCCAAAAGAGATTAAAAAAGGGTTAAATGTGTTTTCGGTTCACACAAATATATATATATATATATATATATATATATATATATATATATATATATATTCCATTGATATTTATATAGCGACGTGATTTTTGTTTAAGAATGATGCTTACTCAAATACATGAAAAGTAATTTCAGGAATTTTAGAAAATCGCCATCTAAGGAGGTGAAAAGGGGTAAAAAGTGGTGAAAAGTGTTTTCAATTAATCGTCGATATATCTTGAACCCAGCAGGATATCGTCGTGTTCTTAACGTTCAAGAGACACCATGAAGTAGTCTAAAATGTGATTTAAGAGTTTTTCGTAATTTTGGCTGTTAAGTGGTGAAAAGCCATGTAATGAGTTTCAAATAAATCCTCGATATCTATCGAACACGTCGATATATACAGTTAATTTTTGTTTCAGAATGATGCTTACAAAAATAATCGCAAAATGGTTTTTAGATTTTTCGGAATTCGAACTCTCAGTACTGCGCAGGATCATATGTTTTTTAATATATTATCGATTTTGATTCGAATTAACGGGCTACCGTCATTATTTGCACTTCAATTGGATACTTATACATATTTATAGGATGTTAAGTTAAAGTATTTCGAAATTCGGCCCCCAAAAGGATGAAAAAGCGCAAAATTTGTTTTCCACCAACCCAGTAGAGATGTTGAGGTGTTATTCGCGTCAGAGTGATGCTTACTCAAGTATTTAAAAAATAATATGTATGTCTTTAATTTACTTTACGAGATAACTTGATCGTTAAGAATAAAACTAAGTTTGTGAACTTTGAAGGCAGACGATCCGAAAAGCAAGTACGACCAGCGAGATATAAATTATACAGGAGTTCTCGCTACAGAAACATATCGAGACGGAGTAGAGTATTGTGCAATCTCTATGAGCCCAGGACATTAATATTTTATTTTTTAAGTTAAATTCGTTTTTAATGAATTATTTCGACGTTGTTTGTAGCTCAGGTCTACATTCCGGGAGGTTATGGGCTCGATTTCCGTTAAAAACTGCGTGCGAACGTTAAATTATGACACACAAAAACTGTACGGCAGATCGAACAAGTGCACTTTGCATGTAGTCGTTTAAAAGGGGTAAAATGGATTATGAAGCTCACTTTCCACTTAGGTCCCTCGACTACATCAGCTCACGTAATATGTTATCTCAGTAATCTCAAGGTTGGGGCACCAAATACGTTTCCGCGAAACCTTTTCCCACCAAAACTTTCTAATGCCTTTAAACTTTATTGAATATTTTGAAAATATGTAATAGAGGGCACCGTCACCAATGGTTATGCACAGGGTAAATCAGACGTTTTTTATTCAATTAACCGCTTACATTATAGAGTCTATAACTACCCCACAACGTCAACTCTGCAGTGTTGTAATTAAGGCCCAGAAGAAGTCGCTGTTAGTGACAGGGACAAACTTAAGACTGCTTTTCGCGTGGACAGCTATAGCTACTTATCCTGCTGCAGAATTAGTTCAACTAGCCGCTTGGACATACTAACACTTGATGACTGAAGTACCAATCTTGTGTACAAAGAGGTTTTTTTTCAGCTAATGTAAATATTATCAGTGATGACTAATACCCGCGAGCAAAGCCGCGGGGGACTGCTAGTATATATATATATATATATATATATATATATATATATATATATATATATATATATATATATATATATATATATATGCATATGCATACGCATAAAATTTGTATAGACACGCCGTCAGTACCATCTTTTTTATTTGAAACCAACATTTATACAGCAATTTATTTAAAATTTTCAAATACGTATTAAATTTGAATAGAATGTCACAATTTTACTGCACTGTTTCATAGCTATTTTAAAAATTGTAAGTTCTCTTACACGTTTCCAGGATTTTTTAACAACGTTGTCGAGATTTAAATAATATGTTGTTGTGACTTTTTTATTTACATTGTTGGTCACACAGACCTGAAGTCGCCAGTGACGCAGTTCGTAGAGCGATGTGTTGAGCTACGGTTGCTGAAGCCAGCCAGCTAGAGGGCAGACCAACGACGTGATATGACGGTGCGGATTACTCTTATCACAGTTGCTCGCCACACTATACGAGCGAGCAGATAATTGATTATCTGCTCCGCAGTTCGCGATCATCGATTTTCCCTATCATCTGCCCAAGAGGACGAGAGAGAAGTCGTGAGCAAACATTGCGTCAATTTCATTTGCTACTAAACGAAAGTCGTGTTTACCTTACACATTTTTCTTTGCCCCAAACCTGAGAATTAGGGATTATTCAGACTGTCATCCGGGGGGGGGGAGCATACCCCCTTTGCACCCCCTTACCCCTAGGAGAGGCGTTAGACTACCTAGCGCTCAGGCAATTGGGTCCCTAAATCCCGGGTTTCAGAGTGAAGAGACTTGGGTAATGAAAATGGACGAACCTGACGACGGCCACCGAAAAAAGGACGCATGACAGGGCCGTAAGGCTGTGAGGGTGTTCCCCGGTGGGTGTTCTGGTGCAAGGAATACCCTTTGCGTCCTCTAGTACTCTGGCGGTCAGCCTGGAAAACCCGTAAGTGCCTTGAAAATTAGGTAGTGCTACGAGCGACCAGGTAGCCCCAGGGAGAGGTTCTCTCGATGTCTGGTCTGGGTTGGACTCGTAGATGTGGTGGTTGTCTATATTCTGTTGTGTCAAGATGCGAAACTCTTTTAATTCCACTTTTGATATAAAAAAGTGAGTTAGCTATTGTTGTTTCTGCCTGCTCGAAGTCCCGCACTTCCGTCTTTCTGTCTACTGCAGAAAAAGTAATTCCTTCCCTAGGAATGTACGGCAAGACTAAACATCAGGTGATGTTTCAAAACTACTTCCTTCCGTATGGAGAAATGTTGAAGAAAATCATTCCTTCCATGCTTACACATTGGTTGCAAAAGTACATTCATCCTATGTTTACAGGGCAGAGAATATGGATTAGTTTCAAAACAAATTTGTTCCTTGTTCGTTGGTATCTATTTTTGTACTTAACTGTTGTTATGTTTACAGGACTTAGATCATTGTGACAATGGCCATTAAAATAAACTGAAGTATTTGAACATATGTTTACACGAATGAAGTACAAAATTTTTCGCAAGCAATGAGTACAAGACTTCAACACCAGCCTCAAAATCCCATCTCCTGATGCTTGTTCAGAATATATAAAACTTAAAGGACTAATAACAGACACTACTTTTGTTCGAGACAAGGAAGTCTTGACATGCCAATGTAGACTTCATAAGCTGAAGGATTAAAAATCTTGTATGGAATGCTGAAAGAACCAGAAGAAAGTACTTTAAAACTGAGTTTCGAATGCCAAAAGAACATGGTTCTCCCACATGTATCCGATCACGCGTCTTTTTATTCTAGACAGTCGTAGCGCCACAATTTTATCGTTTGTGAAGGACAGTATCTACACAGTTGCACAATCGAAGTATTTAGTGGCCGATTACACACGAACAGAAAATCAAAGCTATAAAGGATCCAATGAAACATCGCCCATGTGGCATGCAATATTGACATATCTTACATTTGGAGAAATATCGCAGATGGATGTCAGGACTTAATAAGAATGTCACAATGATGGGAATGTTGATGCACTGGCTTTAGCATTCCACTTCACCCGACACTTAGATTGACAACACTTTTCAGATCATTGGGCATTCGTTCCTGCCTCCCGACTGTGTGTTTGGCTAGACAGAGAAGTTCATATGAAAGGAAGACTCATTTGTTACACTAGAAGAGTACGGAGAAATAATCTCTGAATTTTCAAATGTCAAAAACATTGTTGTTTTCGATTTGGTAGACGGTATTAACTCGTGTTTTCCATCAGATTACAAATACTTTAAACGAATAAGCACTGGTCATAAATTCGTAATTTAATAACACTTACTTCGTTTCAGGCAACAAGATAGTTTCGAAGATTTTTACTTTTTTTATTATGTACTAAAACGATGTTGATTTAGTTAACTTTTGAAAAATGGCGTGAAACCTAATTCATTCCGAAATTTACTGGGATGTTCTATGTGCTGTAACACTGGATGTATTAATGGACGTGTGTGCAATGTTGCCATCATGCTCAGTGCTAGTTCAAGATGGCAACTCTGTAAGTCTAAATGTGCAGAACTCGGTCCTGAGGAGTGTTGTACATTATACAGGGTGCAGCTGAATTTGACCGACAAACTTCGGGAGGTGATTCATTATGAAAAATCAAATAGAAAATATACGAGACACTTTGTACCTAAAACTAATATTAAGGGTGGTATAAGCCCTTAAGCATGGAACATTTTAAGTGTATTTTTGTAAAATAATGGAAATGAAGAAGCATTTTAATGATGACAAGTTGAGCATTGTTTTATACCACCGGGACCTTGAAATACACATTAGCACCACATCAATACCTTGCACCATAAAACCAAATACTAGGGTGGCTACCCCTTTTATTGCATGCCACTTTTCTACCATCAGGAATTGTGAATTTTTAATGCGGTTTTCTACTAGAGAAGCACGTCAGAAGTAAAAAAGGTTACCTTGTTGTAAATGCGTAGGACCAACCATTTTCGTGTAAATTTCGTAAAAAGAGTTGGCTGCAGTAAGACAGTTCTTAGTACGTAGGCAATACGGCATACACATTTGAATGGCTGGCTGCCGTACCAACTGCTATGACTGAGGGATGGGAGAGAATGGAGGCCTAACATCTCATAAACAGCTAAGATCATTAGATACAGTAACACAAAGAACTGAACAATGTCAGAGAACAGGGAAAGGAATCGGTCATGACCAATATCAAGGCATTCAACCCATCATTCGCCTTGAGTGATTTCGGGAAACCATGGGAAACGGGAACAAGGATGGGCGGAGTCGGGAATCGAACCCGTAGAATCCTGCAACGTGATACACCTGCACCACCTCGCTCGTTGACAAGAATGAAGATCTTGGAACTGCAACACCCTTATTTTCATTACGTTCTCTTGGCTGGGTTTTGCGACAGGATTTCAAATAACCGCATCACGGGGGAAATATTTTCTTTGAGAGTACGACGCATGTGCAAGCTAATTCCTTAGCAAAAGCATCATGTTTTGCCTACATACCAGGTAGTGTAAGGTTATTGTCACAAAAAAAATCGCATATATTTATTGTAAACGGCGCGTCCTAGGCGCTCGCAATAAGAGGAACGGACTTCTTACTCCTATCAGAGACAAAACATAAAATGATCACAAACCTGACGCAAAAACATATTTTTTTTTACCAAAAGAGCGACTATCACTATCATTTTAACGAACGAGAGTTGTTTGGGGGTGAGTTACATAATACAAGCTGAAGATGTCAGTAACACTTAAAGTTGTCCACAGAATTGCAATTTAACTCCAAGCGGTTTCTGGCATTATTATCAAATCGCTATTAAAGTCGATTTTCAAGGGATCATACCTCTCTTAATAATGAGCTACTTACGTATTTTCTACAATCACCTTCTGAAGTTTAGGCGTTTCATTTCCTTACACTTTCGTTGTGTTTAGCATGCCATGTAATTTGCGGTTCGGACTGTAACACGCACGTGATTCTGTAGTAACAAAAAAAGCAGAAAATATTTTTGGGTAAAAATTTGTCAGGTCCTTAGCTATCGAAGAAAAAGTCACAGGGGATCTGAAAACCATTGTAACAAATTCGTGGCATTACCGACCATTTGGGTCAGGTTATGTTGCAACACTGCGGTCTACATCTTTGTCAATGGTAGCCTACGACATATTGAGAGCTACAGCCTTTAGGGTTATACGCTGTTTGGTTATAGCCAAGCTCACGGCCGTAGAAGAAAGGTCTGGACACTCGCCTGGAAACTTGACTCCCTTGTTGTTTGGCTGCAGTTCACCAAGTTACTGAGAGTGTTGTGCTTTATTGGCGCTGCAGTCAGGGCGGTCGGGCTCAAACTCCGCCCATCCCCCCTCCCCCCAACTTATTTCCAGTGTTTACATTATAAAGATAAACAATTTATCAAAACATATTTTATTTAATTTATGAAATACTTTCTTCGCTCACAATCCTAAAGCATGGCTCCAGCCATATTTTATTTACTTTATAATGTAAACACGGGAAAAAAGTGGGCGGAGTTTGACCCGACCGCCCTAACTGCAGCGCCAAAAACCTATAGAATTCTCGGTAACTTGGTGAACTGCAGCCAAACAACAAGGGGTCAAGTTTCCAGGCGAGTGTCCAGACCTGTTCTTCTACGGCCGTGGTCTGGACATGGCGATGGCCACTGGTGCATCAAGCAGCCATGATGGACCTGCAGTACTATTGTAAGCCTAACGCTACCTCAACAGGAGTCATCCAAGAGACTATTTGTTGTCTTCACAGACTGTAATTTCTAGCTCATTATTTATATTTTCATGCCTGTTCAACATTTCACAGATGTTTTTCGGAATATTCACATATTTCTACTCGGAAACTATTCGTCTTAACGAATGATTAAAAGAACAGTTTCTTCTTAGTTTGAACCACATAATCACGTGGTACCGTATATATCCGCGAATTACATGACATCCAGTATATTATGATTGGTCTTTTAAGCGACGTAAAGATACGAATTATCTGAAAGGGGAAAAATCAGTTCGTCGTTAATGTTCGCTAAATGATGACTAGTCTTTTCAGCCCACACAGCCGTATATATATATATACATACATACTGTGAATTTATTCATTCCGCACATACATACTGTACCGAGACACACACACAAATTGGACAAGTAAATCATACGCTCAATGTTCCTGTTAATAATTATTATTAATATTATTATCATTATAATTATGTTCCTTCCCTTGGGGTTATTCGTGATAGTAGGCATCAGAGAATTAATATACGCTCGATACATTTTTTTTTTTTTTTTTACAGTTGCATCTGACGATGCGTAAATTTTATAATAAATGTCTTAAACAGATTCAATGTGGTAACTGACTTATAAACATAAACTACATCGATAAAACAAGACGACATTTAATCGTACGTGCTAATCCTGATAAAACGAAAGCTGTCCGTGTAATCTTTTGTGTGTTTCTGATAAAACAATTAAGTTCGAGATTTCGATTGGTAAGCAAATACGCCACGACTCTGCGAAAAAATTTCGCACTTATGTACCTATGATATGAATTATTTGTATCTTGCAATACAGCATTCTTATTATTAGATTTACAACGAAAACAGTGAATATAATCTAAAAAAAGGAAAAAATCCTACTGCCGTATGAATTTCTGGAGATAACTGCTCTGAGGTAAAGTTCAATTGCTAGTGTGATTCTGACTGAGATTAGTGGGGAAGAGAAAATGTTCCTTTTATCTAGATTCAGTCATGATTTGAAGTGAACGAACATAACACACGTCTATGCTGTAGAGACTTGTGGAATCCAGGATGTGATAGTTGTGACGTCTGTAACCAGGCTACACTCAGAGAGTAGTTGATGCAATTGGAAACTGCAGACCAACAGCAAATCGTAAGTGAATGAATCATATATTTTTTTTTAATTCTGTCGCCGTAGCTAATTTGGATACAACTTATAGGCCTACTTGAACGATTCACGATTATGAGAGTACAAAATGAAATGTCGTGATAAAACTAGTTAAGGTACAGTTGTCTCATAAGTTTGCCCCAGATAATCCATAGTATTATTTTACAGTTGGAGTCTTTATGATTGTATAAAATTTGTTGATTTATCGGTTTTGTTGACTGTCATGAACAATGTAGTTATAAGTGCTATTTGAAAATTATAAGTACTGGAATAGTTTAATTTGTTAAAAATTTGTCTTTAATATTGAATACTGTAACAATTATATTTATATATGTAGCGAAATGAATGGGAAAAATTCAGACTGAATGAATGTTCATTTCTCTCCCCGTGAAAACAAGTAAAAATGCAGCTAATCAAGTAATTTAAGCTCATTTCATCTCATGCGGCACGATTCCCCTCTTGCCATTATCATCTTATGGCAATGGAACTGTGATATGAAGGTGAAGACCTTACGTACAGATTATAGTATGTTGGAATTGAAGTATACGTCAGCCATTTTCTCAGTTTGAAGAGTGTTGCATCGTAACCACTTTTTGTACTGAGCGTTTAACTTTGAATGGATTTCACTGCATAGTGCGGACTTGTACACATTGAGAGGATATTATCTTCGACCGGATACGTAAGCTCATTGTCTGGAAACTTCAAGAGGCCGTGGTAGATAAATAAGCAATAAGTTCTACAATTGAGATCTACACTTTTAGAAAGTCAATATAGAAAAACTACAAAACAGCAATCCTTGATAATTATATTTGCCAACTTTATGAGCAAACATTTATCATGATACATTTGTTAAACGTGCTCTCTTACACCGCTATTAAATGTAAGAGAATTTGGTGTCAGAGATTTTTCTTCAGCTATATGTTACTCGAGAAAAATTTTTGCTCAGAAAGTTGGCAAAAACTATTGTCTGGGATTGCTGGTTTTTTATTTTTGCAAATTCGCTTCGAGAAACCTACAATTCTAAACTGATGTTTTTAGCGCTGAATTATACTCTTAAGTGAATCATACGCAATTGTGAACACAAACGCGAAAAAACTTAGCTATCAGCCTTATGTTCCTCACTGAAAAGTTGAAGCGTTTCCTGCTTTTAAGTCTTGGCTTCACTCTCTGCACTACATTATTTTATTTTTTTTTTTTTTTTCAATTCTCAGAAGAATAAATATTACAACTGCGAGTAAGCATTAACTTTGCCCTGAAATATTGTTCTTACGATTGACGTATAAACGTGGAACATGCCGTAGTAAGTCTGGTAATTTCTTACATTCATAATTTTCTGGTTTGATTGGGTTATACCCTGAATGTACGCTAAAAGCTCAATCGCGATACCGGTTTTGTAGCTCTAATTCAAACTTTTTTGTTCTAAAAATAATAAAATTCAACATAGAGACTTATGCTGAGCCTTGACATGTTCTAGCCAGCAAAGCTGAGCTGATACCTAATTACCGGCCATTGCCGATTCCTTGCCAATATCCTGCCTGTCCGAGTTTGAGTTTCCGTCTCTAATGACTATGTCAACAAGCTGTTAGGCGTATTTACTTGGCGCACGAAAAGAATACGTAAACATCAATATATACTCTGTTTCATATAAGTTTGGTAAAATTTGACAACAACTTGCGGGCAATAATTTTTTATATTTTGTGATTTGTCGCACAGTGCAAGACAGTCTTAGGTTTAACATTAGCCAGAAATGTCCATTTCACCGTTTACATTGCAAAGTTTGTCTTGCATTGTGCCACAAATAGCTAAATATTAAAAATTATTGCTCATAAGTAGCTGTCAAAATTTACCAAACTTACGTGAAACAGAGTATACCGTCTATAATTTAAAAGTGCCCGCGGATGCACAGTGACTACAGAACTCGCCTCCAACCGAGGCGTTCAGGGGCGATTATGTTGCCTCGGGCCTCAGATTCTCATAAAACGGCTCTGACATGAACATATTTCTTTTAAAAAATTAGAAAACAACTAGCGGCAGAAATATTCCCTGTGCCAAACTCTCCCATAGTAAAACACATTTATTTCTAACATGTAGTAGAATTAATCTTAGTGTTGTGTTTGTGTGCAGGTTGGCAGTCATGTCGGAGACGGGTGGCAGCGACACGTTCTCGGTGCAGGAGCTGGTGCGCAGTGTGAAGGGCGAGCAGAACGGCGTGCTGGAGCGCATGAGACACCTGCTGGAGGATGGCACCTGGAGCGACGTGCAGTTCGCAGTGGGCAGTGACCCTCCAACAATGTTCCACGCTCACCGCCTCGTACTTGCGAGTGCTAGCCCACCACTAGCAGCGCTGTTGTACGGTCCTCTTGCTGAGCCTGGCCCTGTGAAAGTGCCGGACCTCAAGCCCCGTATATTCCGTTATTTGCTGGTGTACCTCTATACTGACGAGCTGAGTCCTCCTTGTGTGGAGGATGCCATGTGGGCCATGCGTGCTGCCCTCAAGTACCAGCTGCCTCACATGGCCTCCAGGTATGCCTTCCTTCCTTCTACCACACCTGATGCCATTCTACAACTTACAACTTAAATGTAAATATGCTACACCGATGTTCAGTTGTTAGTAGCAATAATTCGGGAGTACACTTTCAAAACCAAGCATAATGTTATAACATTTAGCGAGGGACGGGAAGCAGTAAAATAGAGACAGAGGCGAGTGAAGGGGTTAGGATAAAGCGGGACAGGAGATTGGTAAAGGATCGCTCTCCTTCCCTAAAACAACAGGAATCTCACCGCTCGTGCTGCCATTGAAGATAGAGCTCTTGTCAAAGGGTCGCACCCAGACTCAAACCTAGAGTCTCTAGGTGTGGTCGCCATCCGGAGATGAAGTCTCTCAGTCCGCTGGTAGCTAGATCGGTGTCTATACCATTATTCGCACCCCCACCAGGCCGTCAAAATACTCCCCAATCTTATTGGCTCCCAGCTAGGCCCAGGGGCGGATCAATCCCTGCTGAATCCAGGAGTTTTGCAAGAGTGTTGGGTAGGCTATGTGTTAAGACACACTTAACTCCTCAAGTCATCGGATTCCTGGGACACCTCTGTTGCCGCCTTCCGCCTCTTTTTGGTGACTTGTTGATTACCCATCGTCCACTGACCACTTCAACCAATTTTACAGGATAAAACACTTACATGTTGTGAGGTGAGAGGAGGCGAGGGGTAGTTACGACCCTTTAACAACGAGGTTTCGAGGGGAAGATACTATTTGTGAAACAAAACATTGAAGTTAATTCGTCATGTAATGAGTGAGAGATAGTCCCCATCTTCAATTTTTGTATTTCGTGTCATAACTTTTCTTCTGGCTAAATTTATTCAACTTTAGCCTAACTACAGAATAGAATTCATTTTAAGGAAATTTTATACATCATAAATATTTGTCTGCCGTTGCTATTGTGGTGATATAGTTGCAGTTAAGAAAGTGATAAGAAGTTTTTCTAACTGCAATTAAATTTCGAATAACATTAACGACAAACAAATATTTACGATGTTTAAAACTCCCTTAATATGTATTATATTGTGTAGTTAGGTTAAATTAGCATAACATTACCCAGAAGGAAAGTAGTGACACAAAATACAAAATTCAAGACGGTGACTATTTCTCATTCTTAACTGTCAAATTATTGTAATTAGTAAGAAAATATTATGTTTCGTCCGTTATTCAAAATAGTTGTCAATTCTTATTCTGACTCAGTACTACGGACATTTCAGTTTCTAAAAGTAGTTAACTTGTCAGAGGCAGCACTTTGTAACTCAACGCCTTGTAATAGTAACTTTTGTGCCCTTCTTATGAACGGACTATTTCATTTGGGAAGGGGGGTGGTATGTCTGGTTTTGAATGAAAAAACATATTTACTCCGGTTTTTAAGGGACGTATAGCATTTGATTAAATATGTATATGTATTAATGTGTAACTCGCCAACCTTATGTAGGAAAAATGTCTGATTGTGGGGTTTTCGAAGTATAGTCCTCAATATTGTTGAGCATGAGCCGTAGTATTAACTTACTGCCAGAATGTTTCCGTCTCCGACCTCGTGCAGCAGGTGTTGCCTACCCACCAGGCCACTTTGTCACTAGAGTTGCGATAATAGCGTCTTTTCCCCTCATTACATTGCAAGGCTTAATACTAAACCAGAAAACATTACTTCTAGGTCACTTCGTCAGCAATTACATGGTCTTTTTAAAGATGAGTAAAATGTTTAACATTTTGATTTAATTATCTGTATACCACATTTCGCTCCTCTAATCAAAGATCTTTTCTTTACAGCTCACACAATGAGTTTCTCAAATCCTGCATTTAAGTGCGTCTACAGCCCTTAATATTTAAGGTGGACAACGGATGTCAAAATTTTTATAATTGTGCCAGTGGTCCCCTGGCATTAAGTCACATGTTTTTGAAACACGTTGTATATATGATTCCGTGTGGTGATGTTTCGTCAGTTTAAATAGCTTCCTCTTTAAACTACTTTTTGTAATCACTTGCAAAATGTAATATTCTTGCAATACGCAAATTTAATTATTAAGAAATTCAGTTAAAATTAAAATATTAGTTACAGAACTGTCTTTTTGAAAATGTGAATAACATTAATAAAAACGAAACTACTAAAAATGGTAACTTATACCATCATGAATCTCAGCCACTCAATTAATGGAAGCTAAGTCTGAACAATACAGTCACTCATAGTAGATTACAGTAGCATGGTTATAGGCATTATTTTCATAATTCATGTTGTCATTGTTGCAGTTCTTCCGTAGCCTTCACATGTAGGTAACTCAGTATGACAATAAAATCATGGGGAACATGACCATACAAAGTTAGTTGCTACAACGTCAAACACACAGCGCAGTGGCAGGAAAGTAGTTGAAGGGAAGCAGAATCATGAAACAACAGACATCAACAGAGGAAATATAAAATAAAATAACGAAACTGTAATTCACGTGCATAGAAAATGAGAAAATGTATTTATTTATTTAGTCACGTATAAAATTCAGCACTAGGCCGGTCTACAATTTGCCGTGTTTTAAATATACACTACACAAAAGTTTTAATTGAATAATTTAAAAAAATTATAATACCAAACATTCGTCTACATTTATTACATAAAAAAACTAGTAACTGACAAACTTCTAAACAAAGAGAAAAAATATATAAATAATTATGTATGTTAAAACAAGTGCTCTACACATTTTAAGTACTCGCTGATAATATAAATTTATTTTCCATTACTACTATACAGTTGTGGAATGTCTAATATCTACTGTACTGATGTAAAAATTATTTTGTGTCACTTTTCCTACAAATTATTTAGTTAAGTAGAAACGAAACTTGGAAGTGTGCGGCATGTCAATGGACAGACTTCAGATCTTTGCTATAGATAATTAGTGCTACCTGGCTCGCTAGTTAATAATAAAATACTTTGGACAAATTAAAATAATACAGTAAAGCTGATGTCCAAAACTTCTGAAAGCCACACACCTAAATCGAACGGCCAACTTACAATCACGTGTTGGTTAAATGTAACAGACCATTTAATTTATGCGAACTATTTTGCTGAGAAGCAAGTTGTATGGTTATGTACATGTTTTACATGTTACTTCTGTTATGTCTACGTATATAGTTATTTAATTAATTTTCGTAAAATGACAACAAAGAAGCTGTTACATCAGATATAAAAAAAAGTCTTTCAGCTGTTAGTTCGGTGTTTTATTTCTTGCTAAAGTGGTGTGGAAAATCTGGCCGTACAGAGAGTTTTATTTGCCACCACAAAAAGCTTGTCGGAAGCTTATCCAACACTCTACTTTGTAAGCTAGCACGTGAACTATTATTTTGCAATCATCTTTTGTTGTTGTCTTCTCTGTTCTCGCGGACGAAAGCGCTGTTATTCAGCCGGGATGATCAACTTTCTCGCATAAAAGAAATACATATTATTACTTTTTTCAAAATCTCTTGACCCAAAAATATGACCTTAACGACTTCAGTTACAAAACTTTACCGAATATTTATTCTTTGTAGGGTGCCGCTTCTTCCAAAATATTTGTCTAGAAGTCGTGATTCCTAACAAACAGTTACTGGAATTTCCTAACAAATGAATAAATCACATTGATATGTGATAAAGGCGTTGTTTTTTATGTATTTCATTTATGAATTTAAAATAAATATTGCATATTTTCTGATTTTATTAAACACAAAAAAAGTATTCAGTGAGGTTTGTATACATATCTTAATGTAGACAATGACAATATCCTTCAATGTGAATTATTTCGTTTCAGTAATTCAGTTTGTTTTCCTTTCTAGTATATCTATAATATAAAAATGAATCGCAAAATGTGTTGGTAAGCGCATAACTCAACAACGCCTGGACCAATTTGGCCAATTCTTATTTTTTTTTTTTATATATGTTCGTTGAAGTTCAAAGATGGTTTTTACGCCGAGAAAAATTCGAATAATTGCCGGAAGAAAAACCCTAAAAACAGTAGAGTCAATTTGAGCTTTATTGCTATTGTTGTTTAAACAATGTAGGTATGTTCCTGTGATCGAGGTATTGTATAAAGTTTGGGGTGTGGGAGGGGTGGGGTTACGGGTTCGTATCCCGTGCAAGACTTTGCGATGGGAATTACATGACATCATACAACCGTATTGCGCGCGCTCTTTACACTGTTATTGAGTACAGCTGTTAAATGCCGGGAAGCTGTTCTGCGGTGGAAGCCGGAGCCGGGCAGCTGTTTTATAGAGAAATAAAGATGAATTAAAAAAAGGTACGCTTAGCGCAGTGGACTGGACAAATCTGTTTGTATTTGATGTTTTAAAGATAAACAGTGAATATAGTATAATATAGAATATAGTATCACCATCAATTAACACGTAACTAAAAGTTAGTTACTCTTTTCTATAGTACACGCGGGCGATGCCGCAACGGGGCATTTAGTATAGTATAAAATCAGACATAATATGTCTCCAAAACAAACCACATATCATACAAACATATATATTATTATAACATAAAAAATTTTCATTGGACTTCCCCCTTACGTATGACGTTTAAGCTAAACTACCAAAAGTCGCGCATATTATGATATACATTCTTTTACTTTTCTACCTAGTGTTCGTTCTTCGATTATTTTTACCTGAAGTCATATAATTTATTTCTCAACAAAATTTCGAGTATCTGACCCAGCTTCATCCTTATCATGTGTGATATCAGAGATAAGAAGACAATACGACTGGCATTCCAAGACGATACAAGTGCGATAGTGCTTCATATTGATAAGATACATTTGCGACTGAAACCCGTATAGCTTGATGTTTATACCCTCCGGCATCCTTCATCGCCTTGAATTTGCCAGTTCTAACTTATTATTAGTATGTATTAGGCTATTGACTTTAGAGTTACTGACAAAAAGAACTTGTGACTTATTAACTTAAGCGGCAGTAGCATTTTACTTCTTTATAACTACCGAATTGAAAGAATCGGTTTTGCTGTTTAAAATTTTTTACTTCAGAAACGGTGCATTTAGACCTAATAATTCGTAGTTAATGGGCAATTTAGCCTAAGCCTGACCTTTTTTTTCTCCCTCTTCTAACAGTACCGTAAGTAGTTTGCTATTACGGTGGGTAGGCGTGGCCTAAATCACAGCCATGCCTACCCAATTCCCAGCATTGAGAGGCATGTATCCTGCTTGTCCAGGCGTAAGTGACGCAAACCTGAGACGCACTTAAGAGGCCGTGGCAGGTGTTTCAGGCGCATGTATGCAACCCGCATTAAATTCATATAAATCAAGGCTAATATTACGTACTCTATAGCAATAACAGTATTACACATATCAACAATATCTTCACGTTTTATAAGAGACAGCGTCGTTCTTATTTTCACTGCGTTTGCTGAAGTCAAGTACAACGGATGGTTGCTAGAAATTTCACGAAACGTTTTTTTAGTATCTCGTTGCTAATGTAATTGTTTGTTATGCTTAATTTTGCAGAACGAAGCTCTATTAAGAACGGCTGTATCTCTTATAAAGTTCCAACGTTAAAAGCACTAATCTATAAATGTACGTTTCTTGAAGACAATTTGTGAAAATTAAACAAAAGCAATCCTAGGTGATAGTTTTAGCCAAAGTTTTAAACAAAATTGTTTCCGGTGTTACGAACTTCTGAGGCACAATCTCTGACGCCGGAACCTCGTGCATTTAATTGCGGCGCAAGAGATCACGCGTAACGAATTAGTAATTTTGGATAAATATTTAATCATAAAGTTAGCAAATACCAGTATCTAGGATTGTAATTGAGTAGTTTATCCCTATTGGCTTCGAAAAAGCGTAGAAATCAATTGATGTTTTCAGCGTTTGTTTATCTACCACGCACTCTTAGTCCTATTCTTGCTCTGGATCTCCGACTCATTTAGTAATTAGAGTAGTTAGAAAACATTTAGCTATCAGACGGTACAACTGTTTACATTTATAAACTGCAAATAATAAATAAAGAACTCGTACTTTCATTTATGCAGGTAGTTTAAACAAAGTTATGGTATGAAGTTATGTACAGGTTTATAATTATGTGACTCGAAATGTCTCCGAGTCTATAAAAGGAAACCGAATTCTGCTCGAGCTCAAAATTCGAGTAACTACTCGCAAACTACTACCACTGAATTCACAACTGTTGCCAAAAATATCAGTTAACGGACTGACTTTAAAACGTGTAATATTTCTTTTGAACTTAAAAGTGCGTGGTAGATAAATGCTGAAAACATAAGTTGATTTCTACGCCTTTTTCGAAGCCAATATTGATGAAACTCTCAATGTCAATCCTAGATAATGGTATCTGCCAACTTTATGAGTAAATATTTATCCAAAATTACTAATTCCTTACGCGTGATCTCTTGCGCCGCAGTTAAATGTACGAGGTTCCGGCGTCAGAGATTGTGACTCAGAAGTTCGTAATACTTGAAACAATTTTGTTTAAAACGATAGTTAAAACTATTGTCTAGAATTGCTGTTGTTTAGTTTTCGCAAATTGGCTTCAAGAAACCTACAACTATAGAGTAATGCTTCTAGCGTTGAATTATTTATCACGCCCTCTTAAGGCAAGAGATCTTAGATCTTAGAACTTGAGACCTTATTTATAGCTGGTGACTCAAGGATGAGTTATTTTAACTAAAAAATTAAAGACAGAATATTGCAGAATGCGATAGAGTACGACTACTGATTTATGCATGTTGTTTTTATTAGGGATTATGAATTTATAGAAAGTGATTTTAGGGCGACAGATAATAGGTCAAAAAATGCGCTATGGAATGACCTTGTTGTAGGATGTTGCCAAAGCTAACAAAATTCTACTACGGAACAGAATTATTTATTTTATCCTTTATCTTAAAATGTCTGGAAATCAGTATTAAGTTAAGCATACGGGAATGACGTTGAAAATACCGTATTTTGAAAGTCGTCTTGAGCAAGCATTTATTTTGCTGTATTTGCTCCATTTAGCAGTTATTGTCCTCAGCCAGGCTTCTAGCAAGACTCAGTTTAATTCCTGAGTCGGTTGACGATTATTATACAGTCTAAACTTAGTCAATAAGGGACCATTTTTCTGCTCCAGAACATCTGCTTAGTATCCACGTCCATGTCAGTTGTCATCCTCTGAACATTTCCTCCTCTCTTAAGAGTGCGTGGCAGATAAATAAACGCTGAAAACATCAATTGATTTCTACGCTTTATTCGAAGCCAATATGGATAACATACTAAATGGCAATCCTATATAACGGTGTTTGCCAACTTTAAGAGTAAATATTTACCCATAATTACTCATTCGTTCACACGTGATCTCTTGCGCCGCAGTTAAATGCACGAGGTTCCGGCGTCAGAGATTGTGCCTCAGAAGTTCGTAACACTGGAAACAATTTTGTTCAAAACGTTGGCTAAAACTATTGTCTAGGATTGCTATTATTTGACTTCAGTAAACTTAGTTATAATGCTTTTAGCGTTGAATTATGTACCTCGCCCTCTTAAGGGCTTTGGTGCATGAAAAGCAGAGGAATTAAACTGCACATGGTACGTGTTGTAGGGGCCACTGAAATTACCTTATTGAAGTTACATGCACTGACAACAAACTTGGTAGCTGTAACTACAGTCATGAGGCATCTGCGAGAATTATTAACGTTCGCGCATATTTCAGAACGTCCGCTATAAAACATGTTCTTTCATGTCGTTTCATAATCAGTGAGAGAGTATGAATGTAAAAATATTACTTACCTGATGTACTTACATTACTTGTTTCCCAAGCAGTAGACACCTAGAAAGAAACTATCTGGTTTTTTTTCTTGCTGCAAAATTATTTTAAGGGTTGTTTCTTTACCATCTCCACGATAAAATCGCTTCAAATTTTATTCCGTATACATAATAACATTGCTACTCGTAGAAAAGAACCACATTAATTGTAATATTTATTTCTGTGGTTACTACGAACCATAAGTAAAAACAATCATTTCTAAAATTCCACTTTGGGACGTGGGTTGACTTACGGACACTTATTTCACTTTTATTTTCATGTGGATTAAAGTATGATAGTTAATTAAATGTGCGATGTATCTATACCTTAAAATAAATGCTATGAAATATTTCCTTTAAAGACAAAGTATCAGATGTGGTAGTATAGCACTCTTCACGCAGAATGGTTTGCGCAGGTGCAGCAAGTACCTGTCCGGAGCGCTGAGCCCAGAGAACGCGTGTGGCGTGCTGGAGTTCGCGCGCGACGTGGCTGACCAACCTCTGGCAGAACGCTGCCTGCAGTACGTATGTCAGCACGGTGATGCTGTGCTGAAGCAGCCGTCCTTCGCGGCTGTGTCGCCGGCTGTCCTGCGGCTGGTGCTAGACCAGGACCGCCTGGTCATCGCCTCAGAAGCTGACGTCGTGGAGGCGGCCCTGCGCTGGGCGGCGGAGGAATGTCGCCGTCGACGTCTGGCAGCCACGCCCGCCGGAAGGCGCCAGGTGCTGCGCGACTTCCTGCCTCAACTGCGGCTTCTCACGTTGTCGCCGGACCAACTGGTCGGCGTGGTGGGCCTCAAGGACGTCCTGTCACCAGAGGAGTACAGAGACCTATTGTCGCACTTGGTGCGGCCCGACTCCAGCGAGCTACCCGCCGCCATCTGTTGCAGTGACACCCCACGCGGCACAGCCGTCAGTGCTGGTGTGCCTGCCATCTGCGCCCACTGCCGCAGCAGCCTCGTGACCACCTACATGGGCAACTTCTGCACCCGCTGCCGCAGAGCCGCCGACTAAAACACTAGTTCTGATGTCGGTGTCCACCCCGCTGTCTGCACCCGCTGCTGCAGAGCCACCGTCTATAGCATTCCCTTTTTCTCTTTTTTAGGAACTTTGAGAGAGGAAGGGGAAAAACGATATCTCATCATCCCTTCTGTCTTGGGGTCCATTCGACCACTGTAAATGCTAAGAGCAAATCTTAATTCGTCTGTAAAGATAAGATAAGTACGAAGCCTCATTCTTGCCCCCACACCCGATGTTACGATAATGACTAGGAAGAGTTGCTGGTAACAGCTGTACGTGGTGCGCACGGTCTAAGAGGAAGAGGTCTTGACACTGCCTATGCTCTCCAGCAAGAGAAAGTGGCCCCTTCATGTCGCCGAGCGCTAGTAGTAATTTGGTGGAAGATTTGTCTTGTTTACATCTCGCGTTTTAACATTTTTGCAATTATTTACATAAAATAATGTTAATAAGATAAACTGATATAGTATATACATGTTCCATGTCCATAAATGCATTGGCATGTGTGGAACTGTTTATAAAAGTAGTCTGAAGGAATATATTGTGTATTATTGTTTTAGTGAACACATTCGAACAAAAACTATATTTTGTGCCCTACAAAATTAGAGAAACGTTGCAATGTGCATCTACATGTAAAATACTGAAAAATTAAATTTTATTGTTATAAAAAATGTGTTCCAATACAAAATTACGTTCCCATTTTTTTCTTCGATATAATACTCGCAATTCCGGTAGCAACTTCACATTTTAAGCTAAGCCTAATACAAAAACAAGACAAATCTTCCACCAAATTACTACTAGCGCTCGGCGACAAGAAGGAGTCACATTTTATTCCTCAGTGTCAAGACCTCTACCTTCATAGACCGTGGTGGTGCGTGAATGTAGTTAATATTGTTCAACGTATAGACAGTCCTCTGGGATACTGCACAGGATAGCGAGGTCTCGCTGATGCCCTAATCTGTGACAGCATTACAGTATGTTTGGCTGCTGCAGTTCTTCGTATACACCTATCCTCAAAGTCTTTAGTTGAATACGTCCGGTCCGTGCGAGACGAAATCCTTCGACTCGACGTACGAGCCTCATGCAGTGTAACTACAGGGTCCGGCAAAACGACCTCTCGTATTTAGAGAAGGCAATGAGTGAGTTGTAGTGGGGATAAGGTGGCGGAAGGGGTATCGATAGAGAACTGTAGACATGCCATTTTCAGTAGACGCACTGGCATGGCACAGTGAGCATCATGCGTTTGTTGTGGAGGAGTTTATAAGGAATGGTGGTTCTGTGATTAACACTCCGCGTGCACTTCACATTCGGTTTGACTTGGCCGACGTGATTCTGTTCCGGATAGGAAAACCATTCACTTTTGGGTATCAAACTTTCGCGCAACAGATCCTGCACTGAAAAGAAAATCGCCAGCCGACCTCGGACCGTATCGACACCAGAAAATGTAGCATGTGTGCATGTGCCCATCCAGCAATCTCCAAAGCGTTCTGCTCTTAAACATGCGATTTCTCTGGGAATGTCTGATTGGAGTGTCCGAAGAATCCTGCACAGAGATCTTCAAATGCACCCGTATAAAATTCTGTGCACCCAGGAATCAAATGAGCGAGATTTTGAAACACGCAGAGTGGCATATGGAGACATTCTTCAATTACTCCCCCTGGCGCCATTTTATTGCCGTCCGACGAGGCTCACTTTCACTTGTCAGGTGCCGTAAACAAACAAAATTTCCGCAACTGGGCAGCAGACGACCCTAGGGAACTTCATCAATGCCCACTTCACAGCCCTCGTGTGACAGTCTGGTGCGTCGTGCATTTCTGATTTTGGTGTGTGGGGCCCGTATTTTTTCGAAGATGGGCGAACGGTAACTATTAATTCGAATCACTACTGTCACATGATCGAGACCTTCCTCCAACCTAAGTTAAACCAGTTTCTAAGAGGACCATGAAGAGAAAGACGTCTGGTTCCGACAAGACGGCGCCACAGCTCACACTTCGCGGCGTTCTCTTGAACTTTTAAGAGAGTTATTTGCTGAACGTCTTCTCTCTTTGCGAGGACACATCCCCTGCCCCCAAAGTCGCCCAATTTATAACCAAGTGATTTTTTTCTTTGGGGCACTTAAATGCACAAGTGTACCACCCATGCCCAAGAACCCTGCCAGCATTTAAGGATGCCATCACCCAGGCAGTGGTTTCCATTCCACCACAAATGACACAAAGAACTACGGACAACTTCCGGGAATGGCTTCGTCAATGTCTCAACAGTGGAGGACGCCAATTACAAGACATAATGTGTAAAACCTAAGTCATTAACAATGGCATAGTCAATGCTGTTCACAACAAAAAAGTGATTTGTCTGTATCATTCAATATTTGTTTGCAACAGCCTTCCTAGATACGGGAGGTCTTTTTGCCGGATCCTGTATAAGACGTCGTTCATATTAAACTGTCAAGTGATGGTATTCTAAAAGTTGGATGTACTTAAAGACCGTAGGTAACTGAGTTCTCGCAGTTATTTATTCTACCTGTGGAACCAATCATGACTGTACCCATAAAATGATTTCGGTGTTGGGGGAGTGGAGGGCCTTGAATGAGACGGTAGCTTTCCAATGTACAATTAACAAACCTATTTGTTCAATGCGTTCGAATTACGCGCTGCATTCAAATTATAAATTGCAAGAGATTATTATATTGTATGAATCAATTAATTTTCTCTGTTCAAATTCTTTATTCTAAAATATTCTCTACTTTTATTTTGAAATGCAAACGAAAAGGAAATAATTAAATTATTTAGATGTCTTCTTGTTACATCGAATGTAGTTTTAAAAATTGTTAAACTACGGTACTACATACTCAATCTGCTTAAGCAATGTAGACAAAATGAACCTAAACTCCGTTGTATACTTTTATAACTTTTTGTACATTTTGGGATGGAAGTCTGGATACGGTCATGCCCTCTTCGTGGTGTTATTTGGTGGTGCAATTCAGTCAGTTTACTACATCCTGCAGAGTAAAAATTAATTTTCTTTTATATGTGTATTGGGTGATTTAACTGCCTCCGAGCATCTTTGCGACCATGGTAGAAGCACACGGGGGAGACAGGAAGGGGACAGGCCAGAACCTACACTACGCAACCATTTCAGCAACTGCCTCAATCAATTTACGAAAATCCTATAAAATAAAATGAAATCAGGATGGCCGGAACCGGAAACGGTAAACGAGCTCGGGTCGTCACGAATGCCACGCAGCATTTAACACTACGTTACCTCGCTCGGTAAAAGTTGAAGTTGTGAATTTACTCAAATGTTTCTGACAAAATGCGACCAAAACGAAACATATCTCCCATTTGCGGCCCTCTAACTTGCTCAGTAGTAAAGGTACTAGTGCTTTAACATTACATGCTTGTTTCTTTCTCATAATGGAGCAATAAAATGTGATTTAAATCAAACAGTAAGTGTCTTGTTTAAATAATTACGGAGTTAAGGGCTGGGCAGAGATTAAATAAAAATTAATATTCGGTAGAAAGTTACCTCTTTATTACCACAAGGTAATATAACTCCAAATGGCAATCCACCGCATTTCCGCGTGAACAACTTTTCAATTGCTTCCATGTAATTTTGTTTTCCGTCATCACAGTTTAAGAACATAAGACTTAAAAAATAAATATAAAATCACAGTGCACAGGATTGGCAACCTAAAAGAATGTTTCCTATAGATTTTATTAAGTGTTGTGTAGGTTCATTTTGTCTCTCCAAGAGTAGACAAGTAACAAATTAATTTATTTTAATCCGTAACAACCAGGTTAGCTCAGTTGCATTAGTGGTTCTCAAACAGTGGTTCGCGGAAAGCTGGCTGTACATGGCTTGGTCGAGTAATGGTTTGCAAAATTGTTTAACACATTTTAAAATTTATATACAGTATTTAAATTAATTTTTACTGAATGTGGGCGGTTAGTCCTTACATAACAATTTAAAATCTATAAAGTCCGTAGTAAAAGGAAGTTTGAGAATTATTAAAGTGCAATCTGTTCTAGTCCTATTTTCGTCTGTGATTATAATGCTTGTATAGTGTGATACAAACAATGAGTGATTCAGAATAAACTGGCTAGAATATATGTATATACTTTGTACATAAATGACAACGTATACCATTGCAGTAATTGTATTCAATTAATAACCTGTTTTCGCTTTATTCTAATCAAATACTTATACGTGTTGTGTTCCCAAATGTTTATTAAATAGTTTTAAATAAAATGTTCTCATGCAAATTTGTGATTTAAATGTATTTTTGATTTATACCATTGCTAGTAATACTTATTTTTGAAAATGAAAATTTATAAATAATTTCAAAATCATACGTCACTCTTCTTAAGTTTAATGTTATTAATTGAATATTTTGAACGTGTATCCTCTTCTTACTGAAACCAGTGAGAGTTTTTCTAGGAAAAAAAAAACCCACACAGAATGTAACGGTGTTCATCCACGCAATTTGGTATGCCACTATCACAATCAAGGCAGGCTACAATGGAAAATTGAATTTGTTCACATTGTTATGTGTGTAAGTGAATGATAAATTATATCAAGAAAACAAAATGTTACTCAGCTGCATTAATTATATAGCAACACCAGTAAGTAAAACGCATGTTTTAGTGGCTTTTAAAGTTTGTCAAATTTATCACAGGAAATAACTGGCGCTTGGGGAATTGAAAGCGCGTAGTTTGCCCGTTACAACTAGGGGCCGCAGTTGGCACAGTGGTCAGACCACTCCCCTCCCACCAAGGCGATTCGGGCTCAACTTACGGCGGGGTCGGTCCCCGGATTTTAGCATGTGGGAATTATGCCAGACGATGCTGCTGGTTGGCAGGTTTCCTCGGGAAACTACCTTACTCCTCCCTCACTCAGGCGCTGCTCCATCCAATATTTAACCAAAACAACGCGTTCGCTTGCCTACTCTTGTACGCTTGTCACTAAACAGAATTTATACCGTCAAATAAATGGAAATTAAATCTAGCGACCAATTATTTAATTTGGGCATTTTGTCTAGTCTGTTTAAGTTGATGTTTAGCGGTTGATTAATAATTTTTTCAAAACAACCCTTAAAAGGCAAATAAATTATCTCTGAACGTATCCTAATTTACACTATGTGGCATGCTGATATTTGTGGTACACGCCGCCACAAATTCTATTTTGAGTTTCATATTTGCTGGACTTTCATCAATACATACATTTTTAAATATATTTAAGGATCAATTACTTTCTGACAACCTAGGGATGAACCGGGCATAGTATCCTATCATCCCAAAAAATTTTTGGACGCCACTCAACGTCTTGGGGCAAGGGAATTCCACTATAGGCTTCATTTTTTTCAGGATCAACTCGTAATCTCCTTCCCACAACAACATAGCCCAAGATCTTTACCGCCTAATTTCTTATCAAAATTTTCTTAGGGTTAATCATCAGGCCTGTTTCACGTAACTTTAACAATAATTTCCTAATGTGTTCCATGTTTCCCTATAAATAATTACATCATCAATGTAATGAAACACAAAATTTATATTTATATTCCGACTGCATTTGGTCCAAAACTCGACTTAAAGCTTGACTGCCGAAGTTCGTTCCTATGGGTGCGCGCGTGAAGTGAACTCATACTGCGCCCATGGAGTGCTAAAAGCGGTATACTTCCTACAGTCATCGTGCAATCGCACTTGAAAAAAACTACTATTTAAGTCTAAGGTTGGAAATATTTTGGCTTTCCCTAAATGTTGTAATGCACTCTCTACAGTCGGCAGAAGAAAGGGATCTAATGGAACTCTACTATTTAACTTCACCTGATTGATCATTATCCTGATTACTACAAACCCTGGTGAAGAAAATTCTGACTCGGATGGAACTATAACCCCCGCTTTCAGCAGTTTATCAATTTTTTTTCTCAAAAATTTCAATTTTACCTGCGAACACTGAAATGGTTTGCACTTAAATGGAATTTCATCAGTCCCTCGAAATTTACAAGGAAGCATGTCACACTGCCCTTTTTTTTCTGTGATTACAAAATTCCCCTAATAATGTCTTCTGAATCTCCCTCAAGTTTGCATCCTTTGTCACACTAAAAATTCCTTTTTTTGTAATTACCTCTCACTAGCTTCACTTTCACTTTCTCATTTAAGGCAAAGGTCAAAAAGCCCTGAACAAAATTTACACTTGCTTGTGCTAGGCATAAAAATCCAAACCTAATACCATTTTTACACCTAACTCAGGAACCATATAAAACATTAAGTTCCAAGAAAATCCTGAAATTTTACAATGCAGAGTAACTTTGCCTTCACTTAAACAACGAGAAGAAACCGAGTCTAGTAAAGGTAGCTCACGCACGCCGTAACATTCCACTACAACCAAATTACCTCCCTCTTTTATTCTCTTTTGTACTTCTTGAACGCGCATTTCCTTGTTTCCAGGCTCGGGACTGGCGCCTGTCCCGGGCCCTCGCAAACCCTTCAGCAAAAAAATGACCTTACGAAAATGTCATTTGGACCGTACTTTTTGCCCCGTACACTATAATTTTTAAAGTTTTATGAAGAAATTTTGCCTTGATTAACATTATTCTCAATAGCTTGTAGTAGCTAAAAGTTGATGGTTTTAAGTGATTCGCAATCTATTCCGTGTGATTTTCACCAATGACGTGTGTACTGCTTCGGCGATTTTCAAATTAGGAAAAAACAATTTTTTTGCTCTCTGGTTTGCTTCAAAAACGTCGTTCATTTTTACAGTGTTTTTTTTATTGAATAAAGTTCTGAAGTGAAAGAAATATTATACATTTTAAAGTGTAGTGCATTAGTGTTTTAAAATTTGGATTTTAGTTGAAACAATTGTGTCCAATCTTTAATCGGGTGAAAAATTTTTAACATATTTTCCTAGAATGTGCCCGAACCGTACAAACAGCTTACGTCCTTACACACAGCAAAATTACCGTCCTGTTTGTCCTCGAGGTTCAACGCTCATAGCTCTCTTCCTTTTACCCCACTCTCTTATTTTCTCCTCTTGTTTCAGAAATTCCTTCCGATACTCATTTGTCTACTCTTCCCTAACCTGAACTTCCGACATCTAAGACCCAAATCTACTAATGTGACAGGAATGAGACCCATACCACACTCTTTTCTAGTTGTGGGTGACATGTTTTTTTCCAAGCATCCGCCCAAGGCATGATGATAATCAGTTACGGACTCTACGAACTTTCCATACAACTTGTTCGGTCCTTGAAACATATAGCTACCATGTACTTCTTAAGTGTGTTGTCTGGTTTCACATCTGTGAGAATTTCGTATAGGCCTAGGGTAACCCATGCTAATGAAATTGCATTTGGAGAAGCCAGTTTTGATGATAAATACCTCAAACAAAACCAATTTGGGCAAATTAGTTCTGACAGTGGTGTTGCTGCATTTACAATTTAGTGTATTTCAGATCCTTTTTGACAGTTTTTT
>PNEQ01072661.1:38405-62247 GCA_003012365.1 Medauroidea extradentata
GCCGGTTTCACCATGCAAGATTAAGGAATATTATCTAGATTAAGTAGTAAAATATCTCGATTTTCAGTCACTTATGTTTCACCACACACTTAATCTCGATTTTCTTGGGTTATCGAGATTAAATAGTTAACCCTCCAATTTCGGCCGATTTTAGTCACATTATCGAGATTAACTCATAACATATGTTGTTTGTAAACAAACAATTGGTGAGAGGTCTGACAATTCGCAATTCAAAAAGTGTATTACAATGGCTCAAAGGATGTAGAATCCATATTATTTTGAAGAACATAACGATGCTGACTTCAGATTACGTTTTCGTGTCAAAATAATTTGCCCACAGATATTTTGAATGGATTGACGATCGTCTAGGAGTTCAATATACAAGTTGATATGTATTAAAATTTTATTTATTTTATTATTGTATTCATGTAACTCTTAACACATGGAATATTTTTTCTTTGTCAAATATTTTGACGTCCTTTCTGAAAGTGCATGTGCGGGTGGGTTGTTTTGACACACAAAAATGCAATCTGAAGTCAGTAATGTGTTCTTAAAAATAATTATTCCTTCCACGAATAAAAAAAATATATGGTGTATTTTGAGTTAATGGTTATAGGTTAATTTTAATAAAGGACTGTTACATCAACGAATTACATAAGATATAAACATATAATGTACAAACACTCACACATTTCAATTGCAAATTAACCTAATTTTTGCTGTTGCGTAAAAACACTAAAATGTTCTGTTACGTTATATTTCCATTTTATTTGCTACAAAAGATTTGACCTTTATTACAGATTTTAAAAAAAATTACTTGTATTTCACGTTGACGATCGCAACACGATAACATCATACAAAAACAAAACATCAGTGATGGCCTCCGCTGCCCTTGGTCCGTACAGCCACAACGGCATAAAACATACGTATTCGGGAATCTCCAACAGCTGTTCGGGAGTTTTCGTACGTTTAAGGCAACTCTACAGACACCCGTGTTCAGAAAATCGCGATAATATTATCTCGATTTTCTTGGAGGAAGATAATTCGTGGTGAAACACAAGCTACTTTATCGAGATTAAAATGGAAGATTAACTTGTAATCTCGATAATGTAATCGCGATTTTCTACAAAGTTAATCTTACGTGGTGAAACCGGCCCTTACTGGCAAGACTACATAGAATGAAATCCTAAGCCACAGTCCAAATTCAGTGAAGCATTTTTTTTACACCTCTCATTGTAAAATACAGGAAACCAGGAAGGAAAAAAAGACAGAAAAATTTTACTACTAAAGCAGCAAAAGAGACAACAAATAGGTGTGAAATGTGTGAAACTGTAAAAACAGGGGGTGCAAAAAAAAGGGGAGGTTCTACAGTATCAATATTTACGCCAGTTATTATACGCAACCACATATTGTTAAAGGTTTTTTTTTTCCAAAGTTATACACATGGGCAACAAACTTCTTAACACTGTCAATCATAAACATGAATTTTTTTTTCCGAGCATCAATACCTTGTAGAGGTTTTCGGTTGGATTGTAGATATCACAGTGGAAGGACAACAATATTAGTGCAGTTAACTAGCAAGAATTAAATCCACCTCTGAAATCATTTTTGTGTTTCAAAGAGTTGAGTACGTATATTTTTAATAACAGCTATACCGGATTTTTAGTTGTTTTATATTCAGTGAGTAGCATGTACTGAATTTTGTTGCTAATATCCCAGATTCCGAAATTTCTTGTTGCTTTCTCACATTTTGCCTATAGTATTTCAGTTTCCTTCAAACAGAAAATAGGAAGCAGTTAAAATTTCTGCCAATGTCACTTTGTTTTACTCAGGCCACTGATGTGACACTTCATCCTTCCAGTGCAGAGAATCTTAAGAGCCTGAGTGTGGTTGTTGCACACTAGAACAAAGACTATTTAAGACAAACAGAAGTGTTTCGTTGGATATACATAGCCTACTGCTAACGAATGTTGCCGAGTCTAAGAAATCCTACAGTTACATTAAAGGACTAAATGTGAAAAAATTAGCAACAAGACATACCCAAGGAAACCTGAAATAGCAGTCTGTTGGAGTACCTCAGTCCTGAGATAGTTTGTGTGCCTGAAGACAGTAATAGACGCCAGTTCATTAAATGTTGCATCTGTTGTCATAAAAGGGAGTCTTGTTATACAGCCATTTCTGGTTTCTTTGGTTTCTCCATTATTCTGCTGCCCACTTTCTTGTACTTTGTTTTATGTAACTGTGTGTTTTCTGCGACTCGACAACATTCGCTAGTAAATGGGGTACACCCATCTGTCCCTTTGAAAAAATCATTCAAAAACAACAAAGATCATTTACTGTAAATCATTCACTTAAAACACCAAACAAGTATTGCCAATCTCTCCCCAAGAGTAAGAGATTTTTGGTCAGTGCTCAACACTGAGGTCTTTAGCGCTGGTGAAAGGTGACATGAGGAGAGTATGGAGTAGCACCGGAATGAAAGGGCAGGATAAATGGGAGAGAAAACCGCAGACCATTCACATCGTCCAGCACGATTCCCACATGCAAAAATCCAGGGACCGACCCCGCCAGGAATCAAACCCGGATCACATTCGTGGGAGGCCAACGGTCTGAACATTCAGCCACTGCGGCCCCCATGCTCTCCAAGATGCCATCAACTATTCACTAATATATCTCTCTGAAATACTTATATAAAATATTTCAGGTAAACACAGAAATATCAGCTCACTATTTTTAAGCGCACTATTTCTATAAAATTACATATGTATTTTTTTGGAAAATCAATAGTTACTTGGTTGCAAGTGTCCACAGTACTGTACTTAAATATCTCAAGTCACAAAGCTACTAAAAGTTTAATTTTAAATTGCAATACCTTCAGTATACACTTGCTTAGTAGCAAGCAGAAATTACTCATCCTTTACCCAATTTTCGTAACAACTTAACTGAAGATTAAATACCAAATGGAACACTCATTTAAGCTTAACCAATTCCAGGAAGATGACAGGAACCTACTTCCTTTGTTCACTCTAAAATAAAACTTGGCACTCAATGTTGAAAAAGAACTTCATTACGCAGAGAAAATAACAAACATTACATACAATCCTATTTTATTCAGAATTGAGATGCACAAAAACTGTACAATGGCATTTGATTTAAGGGGCGAAAGTTTAAAATTGTTTCACCCCTTTTGTTGACGTGGAATTTGTAGCCCACCAAAAATATGTTTGTATAATATGCCGTATTACGCAACAGGGATAGTTATAAACCCTTACATACCACAAATAATGAACAGTCTATCCAGACTTAGACAAAATATTTTGTTACAAAAATCTGCCACTTCATAAATTTCTTCCATTAACACGTACTCAAAAAATTATTGGTAAATACACAAAATCTTTTTGTGTGTTTCACACAATGTTTTTAGTCATTTAGTCAATATACTGTTTATAAATTTTCAATTTAGTCCGAAACATAACATTTAATGTGCTTGTTCCAACTTTTAATACTGTCTTCTGCATTTTAATAACAGTTCAATCAACGCAGACAAGAACTGAAATGAAAGGGGAGGTAACCAATGAAGATATTAAAAAACAACAGTAAACTGCTGTGTTGCACAACTCACTGAAACAGATAAAAACCACACGTTTAAATACTATATTAAGCTATCATATAAACACTGAAGACTAGATACATAGTAAAAAATGTTCAAGATGAAACCCATGACCATATAAATAAATTACAAACAGAAAGCAGAGAGAACAGAAACAAACATAATTTACAATAAAATAAACTCAACTTAAAAAAATCAACAATTATAATATTTATTTATTCTATAAAAAGACTTTATAGGTAGTTACGTAGTTCTTGCGTTACACGACCTCGCTTATTAAAACTGCAGTTGAAATTATAAATATTGGACTTCAACCAAAACAAAGTTTGGTTAAGTCGTAAACTCTTAAAATACCTCTTATTCTACCAAACACTCCATTAACTATGGAAGGACATGAGCTACAATTATTAAGAACAGATGTTTGAAAACAACAGACAAACTTAATTATCTATCACTGCACATGGTTCATCTGGGCACATCTCACAGCAAATATATCTCCAAGTACAGTAGTTCTCATGTTATTACAAGTAAAAAAACTCCAACAACAATTCCACAATTACAACAATATACAATTACATACTGGCATACTCGTATTACTTAACATCGTTCACACAAACAAACAGCTACTGCAAGAAGTAAAGGCTGGATGTCGCTGAACTGATGCAGACTCACTGAGTAATAGTACACAGCTGTGCACGAATTCTCACAGTCACACACAATCACCCACAAAAAAAAAATTAAATAATGTCAACACAAAATGTATATTATAACAAAAAAAAAAATAACACTACACTACATACTGTACATCAACGTTCAACACTTAACTCGTGTGAAAGTAACTGAATGTATAACAGATAAACTGTATACTGTATTTCGTTTTACATAAGAATTCTTGTTTTCTGCGGTTGTGTTGGCTGAATTAATTACTGTAAAGCTGTTTCACTCTGCCACAAGTGAGTTATGCACTAACACAATTGACTGTCAAACAGCGGAGCATAAATAAAAATATTTTTGTATAGAAATTTATTTACATTACATGCCTTCAGAATTGTCAAAAAACTAGAATTCTTACACGATACGAGCTCTACATCAGAATGCCAAGACAATTAGTCAGACACTTCATACAAAATTGTCAACGAGCCAATGAATAGTACGTGCACCAGAGCTGCAAGCAATGACTTACGAGCATCACAACACAAACCATCGGAAAGTTTCCAGAACAGCTGGAAGAAGAGAATAAATAAATGCAAACATTTTTAGCCTTCACATTTTCATCATTACCACAAAGTTGTCTACCGAGACACACAGACAATTGACTGTGTCTCAACTCACAAGGGAGTTCATGACATAAACACTTAACCAACATGCCCACAGAATGGAACTCAATAGTAGATCAATTTCACCACATATGCACTGTAATCTCTCTGTTTAAAAAATCTCAAATAACTGAAAATAAAAAATTGCCCTCCTGTTAAAGAAGTCTTTCCACTAAATGATTAAAGTACGTTTAGAGCTTAGGATACCAAAAAAATAATTGTTACAGCGACAGAATCACTCAACTAAAAGGCTTTAAACTAATAGATCACTGTATGTACAATACATACTGCATTATATGCTTAAAGTACATGATTCACCAGAATAATTTTTTTACCGATCATTACTTACCAATTTGTTACCAGCAAAACTTACCAACATCTCCCACAGAATTAATTCCCAAAGACAATGCAGCTTACAACTGATTAACAACTGTAAACAATCACTTTTACATATGGCTTAACAAATTGTAAACTGTAACACTACAGAGTAAATCCAGTTTCTGGAAAATATTTAGTTTTTTTGAACAAGAAAAGTTTTTCTAAAGTTTAAAATTACTAATATGTTAGTACATATGGTTCAAATTATTAAACAAGAACACGTGATCACAGTGATGTTTTAGTCTGACTGCTCAAGGTTGCGACACTCCGCACCACTTGTAACACCTCGCACAACCGAGATCCAGACTCAATTAAATCCCAATGAGAGTCGTTCCTGATTTCTGAATGTACTTTGACTTGGGCCATCAGTTTTTCTTACGGATCTCCCATCTCTGGCATTCCGTCTCATCTCCACTTCCAGATTACAATATAATCTCCACTGCTTGGGCCTGCTGGACAACAGGCTTGTCTACTGGGTACAGCAACAGACAATGTCTTTATCCTGGTCGTACTTGTCCTGCCCGAAATGGTTCAAACTGAGGTGTTTCACATTTAAATCACGTAGGGAACCATTTTAAGTTGGGGATTATACTGTGACGAAATTTAAAAATCAACAAAAAACTTCTTACTAGTACGCCAACATACGTCCAGCAATTAACGACAAACACACAGAAGGAAACATCAACCCACATGTAAACACAATTGCAGTATGTGTGTGCTACCAGTAGAACGATACCCAACTAATTTGTGTGCATGGTTATCAAATAATTCTCACCCAACAACTGTCCAAATGTTAGTCTCCCTTACATTTGGGAATTTTGCATTTCTAATATTTGGGTGTAAAATCTTTGAGACAGCCTATGCATACAGGTAATAAACAGTATTTATGTTGATAAATACATAATTTTCAGCAAGAAAATTCTATGAGGACAATAACCATAGCCAGTGGATAACCGTTTTTAACGGAATGCCAGTCTTGATAAAAATTAACAATTAATAAGTGATTTATCATAAATCACTTACAATAACAATGCAGTAAGTCAGAATGACACCATTAAACACAACCAGGCGACATCAGAAACACATTCTTTATGCTGCAATGCTTGTCTGTTATTTACATAATACTCTGCGTACTCTTACACATGGAACAAACAAACCATTACATACTGAAGATGTAAATAAAAAAAAAAAAAAAAAGAAAAAGAAAACTTCACAAAACAACACACACACACAGACATTCTCAACATAAATATAAACAAATGCTAATAATTTATTTAAAGTTATGACAGACTGCAACAGTTTAGTTTTTTTTAAGAATAATCCTATCTTATAACTACAGTACCAGTATTTACAGTAGCATCAGTTCTAGCCAACACTGCTGCACTGACGTACAGCACTAACAGCTGACTACAGCTCACTCGAAAGTCTGGCAGATGTCACAGCTGCACTCACAGTTCACACAAGCTGGCAAACTCACTCCATCACCACCACAAACACAGCCATATGCTACAAAACAAGCAATCAAAGGCTGGCTGAACTCTTGGTCAGAACCAACACAAAATATGACTTTTGACAAAGGTTATGCAAACTAATTCTCGCTATTTCGACAGTCCTCGACATTACTACGAGACAATTACAAAGGATGAAATCATTCTGTCTTTCTGCCTTAAACATTCTTTAGTCCATGAGCCAGTGGTTGGCAAAATGCTACAAGAAACTAAAAATAACAATTTGAAAGGGCAAAATAGCAAAGTAAAAACCAGCAAACTAATTCAAGATACTGTAACAAAAACCAATCTGTGTTTATTCTAATAACTGTGTGATAACAGGTCCTTTCAAGAAACAAAACCAAAACAGAGGAGGTAAGTTTGTCTGTTTTTTAATTATGGGGATCCAGAACACACCTAACACAATTAGTTAGCTTTCACATGATCTTCAAGAAAGAAATGTGCAAACAAGTTAATTCAAAATTAGTCCTAGTGTGTGTCAAAGAATATCTACTACAATGAGATTTCACTCCTGACTGTTACCAAAGATGCTGACTTACAATCCTTTACTACTAAACTAATGTGTTACAGTTACATACTTTGTTAAACTATAAATGTGCGCTATAATATTTGTTAAAATTCTCTTCTGAATTAACTTTACAACTACTGTATTATGGTATTTGCAAACACTATTGTATTAGTACTTTGAACTAAATTCTAGAAGTGAAACCTCCCTTATGCACACAATCAAATAACAGCTCTAAATGAAACTATCTGTGAACTTACGTACACAAAGATACTTAACATGTATTTCTTTTCAAATAATTTAAATTGAACAAAAGAATGCATAAAATCCTACATACAATTTCACGTAAATTAGTCACACGTCCTGCAGACCCCTCCTTGAATTACTTTTCCATCATTACAAAAGTTGAAATGTCAGGAGAGTAGACGCCACACTCTCTTCTGTTTTCCAAGCACAAATCCGTCTTTTTCGTAATCGGCAGCTTGAGTACACTTGCCAAGGTGAAAGTGAGCTGCAAGGTTGAGACGCACACATAGCAAACACACGTGGCATAGTGTGCCTCCCCCAAGCAGGTTCTGGTGCAAGACGCTCAGTCTATCTTCACAGTGGAGTAGATCTTGCGTACAAACACGCTGGTGCCCATGTAGCCTACAGTCCCACACATTATGCCCAGGGCAATGCTGAACAAAGCCATGTAACCAAAGTAGAATGCAGTCTGGAATAAGCCGTACATCCTGCAACATAAATCAAACATCCAAACTACCAAATGCAACACGTACTGCTTCCTTGCCATGTACTGTTAACTCATGCTTGATAAAACTGTATGATGTCTAACTTGTGGAAGTTATAAAGTTGGCTGAAGTTCAAATTCAAGCAACTCCATTAGTAGGAACAAGTTTTATAGCTTAATTTAAGGTTTATTTTGTGTTTAAAATTTTAGAGTTCGGTGTCATTGTTTTTATTTTTGTAAACAATATTTATGGTTCATAAAAATGCATACTAACCAGTACAGTAATTGTAACACATTACTTTTAGAAAGCTATTTTTGAGAATAAGCACATTACAAAATACCTGACTAATAACCAAAACTGAAAATACACTAGCAATGCAGGCCTTATCTGTTTTCAGGATTTCAAATGAGGTACTCTAGTGCTAATTTTAAAATTTTCAGAGAATGTATAGTTCCTTCAATTGGTACAATCAAAACTGAAATTTTTAAAAGAAAATAATCAATTGATCTACAAACAAATACGGTACAAAGTTTTGAGGGATTTAATTTTATTTAGGGATTTAAATAGAATTTCAGTGTTTGGCTGTGTATTAACATGCATTTCAGTGTTATTTCAGTTTTACTATCAACAAGTTTTGATTTCTTACATTATGTGTGCAAAGATTCACAGTAGCACGCACATGTGTACTGTTTGCAATTCTTTTATGTAATGCTATACACCATAGTTGTTAAAAGGATAAATGACTTGCACTGATGCATGTAACACGCAATGATTAATGTTTGCATGCCAGCAGCTAAGGCTGGGTTCCCAGTGTTCAAGTACCTAGATGGAAGGACATGACACACAAGACTCTGAGAGCAAGTCGAGAAGATCTGGGAGCTGCTAGCAGAGGACATAAACGAGGTCAGTCAACATATCCTCCTGGCCTACAAAGGATGTTGGGAAGGAGCTAAGGAAACTAATATTTTGACACTTGACAACCTGTTTCTTAATCACTGGACCACTGTGTACGTCAGCTGTTGTGTAGCCATTAACATGACAAGAATCATTTAGGGGTTAGGGACGATTTAAAGTGTACAATGCCTTGTGTCAGCATTTTTAATGCCTTCAAAACACAAAGGTGTAGAAAAAATGTGAAGGTGGGTTTAGCAGCCGTATCGAAATACAGTACAGAGAAATCTCATTAGAAAGTACACAAAAGGAATTTGAAATTTCGCACTTGATACTGAAAATACTTTAAACTGTAGTTATGAAATTGAAAACTCTTCCGTAGGGATTTCAGTAGATGTACTTAAAGTACTTAAAATTGAAGTACTTTATACTGATATTTCACTGTCGCATAACACCAGACACTGCCTATCCTTTAGCACTGGATATAAATGTGACATTTGTGCTAGTGCCATCTAAGCAGTTCAAAATGAAAATATTACGGACCACAATTAAAATTTATGTTTGCTTAACTGTTGTTTAAAAACTTTTATTTAAAAATAACAACTAAACAATACAGCCACAACTGTCTGGCACAGTTGTCTACATCACGTCTGCTGTAGGACTGACACAGCATTCCTGTAATGCAAAGATGAAATGTGTACATAGAAAATAGTACAGCAGAGCCCAACCTCTGCAACATCGTGGATTAAAATTATGTAGATAAACATGGCTGAGTAATGATCACAAACCACTTAGGCACTTAAAGTAGAAATTACTAATGTAATAATACGGATAAGGTGGAACCATGCACAATCAGTAAATTTACCCATGCTTGAACAAGATAGATTCAGAGCTTTTACTAAAGTGAAAAGTTTTTCACATTATGGAATGAAACTTATTAGAAATGCATTATAAACACACAGTAAAAGGAGGACTATGATTTTATGTACAGTGGTTTCACTTAGCAAAATTCTGTACGAGTATGCCTAGCATCACAGGTTGGAATAAATAATTACTAAAAATTTTGTGTCCTGAGAAAGCAAGGTGGTAAGGACATACATAACAAATGAGTGAGGTGTGATGGAATGTACATTCACGAGGAAAACATTACAAGATTGGCAAAAATAAAACCAAAGATTACAACAAAACATGAAGCTGAAAAATAAGACGAAAACAATGCAGAAGAATAAGGAGGAACGGTCGCAACCTACAAAGATCACAAGGGAAGAACACAAAATTAAATTTAAAAAAATTACGATGATTTTACAAAACACCTTTGTGTTAAAATTATTGTAAACAGTTACAGTTAGAGGTTTGAACAACACTACGTACTTAGTTTTGAAGAAGAAGTAGTAGAAGGAATACAAGTAGACGTAACCAGCTGTTGAAGCTGCAGCTAAGAAGCTAGTCCACTGCCTGAAACAACAAATAATTACGTACAGTAGTTATTTACAACTGCCACAATAAATTGTAATAAAAAATTAACAATAGTGACAATAATGCTTGGCTTCACATCCACCATATCAGATTACTGTATCTGATACTTCAATTTATCAGAATTTCAATAGGGGACAAGAAATATATGAACCTATACATAGAGCTAATACACTACAACTTTCCTAACTAGGCCTATAACACCTACTTGTACTATATTTGAAGATTTGTGGAATGGAAAAGAAAAATAAATAAATAAAATAAAAATAATTTTACATAGTTTTAACGTAAATTACATTTTTATAAAAACTGGAGACAATATTGCCAAATTTGTATTTTGTCAGAAAATAGACACAATGTGAACCCTCAATACACAGTTATGTATAATACAAGGTCACTTCCTCACTCCTTGAAATAGGATGTGTATTAACTTTAACAGACAATAAATATTTCATTTTTTTTTTTTACATAAAACATTATAGTGAATATCAAGTCTACTGGTAAAAAAAAAAGTGGGTGGTGGTATAAGAATGTTTGTATTTCAGGGAAAAATTGCCAAAAAAAAAAAGTTGAAGACAGTTTTCCACTCCTACACATACATAGGTATGTACAAACATAATATATTGTTACACTCTCTTGTCAAACCTGACCATTCATACACTTGACTAAGAGAGAGTAGCAAAAAAAAAAAAATTAATAGCAAACCAGTGCTCAATCAAAACAAACATAAAATGGAGTGATATAGAGTTATTAAATGCCCTGTTTGCCATCACTACAATTTACTAGATAATATAATAACAAATAACAAAAGAACAATCTACCGCTTAGTTAACAAAAAACTCTGGCACAAAGTATAGTGAGTCTGTCCCAATTATAGTTTGCTGTTACACTGACAGAAAAGTTACAAATTTCCTTTGGCTCAAAATGATAGCAATTAATAAAATTTTAAATTTCATGTCTTGAAACGCTAAATAAATCAAGAGCTGGAAACCTCACATAGTAGGTAGGTAGTAAATGTTTTACTGTGCAAAATGGCTATTCTGAGAATATTGAAATTCCATTAATTACTAATCAAGCAGCACATCAGCACAAAAAAAATTCAGATGTTTAAGTATATTAAACACTGTCGAATATCTTGCAGCACACTCAATTAGCAGGTAATTTGGTGCCTGACGAGTCTAGCCAGACACACAAAAAAACAAAATCCACACATACCTGTTTTTTTCCTTAAGGTTTGCCGATCAATAACCCTGCAGTATATCAATAACTCTGCAGTACAATGGGACACAAAGAGAGCGAGAAACGCTTATCGGCACTGTGTGGTATTTAATCCACACTAATATAATAAAATAAAAACACTTCACAAGATAGTTATAGTACATCGCTCGTCACTAACTATGGAAAAAACGGTCACGTCCTGTACCGGCTTTCACCGATGAACCGCCTCCCAAGCTGGTAAAGGCCACCGAGCTGCTCCATATTGCGCAGTATGACTGCCGTCTGCACTTTTCAAGCTGCTTTCAACTTAATACAACACCGCATCATAACTGCAAGCCGATGTCCTCGCACAACAAGTAATGAGTGATTATCATTGCAAAATCACCCAAGAAACTACAGTCGGACCCCGCAGCAACGTCCCTGTTGACTCTCTGTGTTCCGCACGTACTGCATACCGGGCCGACAGTCATAGACCATGTGTCCCAAACGCCTCCTCTCGACCGACTGACTGCTCCAAAAGGTTACGACAGCCGCCTCTGCTCACTCAAGCACCCGGCCACCAGGGCGCACCATGAGCCGAGGCGTACCGGAACTCTCGTGCGCGCGTGTCTGGCGATTCTCGTGTGCACTACTGGGAACAGAACTATTGGTACAAGTCGAAAGAATACCGTGTGATACCATAAAGCAAGTTTATGGTCATCACAATATTAACTACAAATTACAAAAATTTAGGTCTCATCAAGTTTCTTTAAAAGATTTCACTGCAGTTTCAAAGTAACGGTAAAAGTTAGAAATTAGTAGCACTTGAATATTCCATCAACCTTCCCTATATGGCAAGTAAAGTAGAGCCTGAAAAAAATTTATTTTCAACTGATCACATAGCAGATATTTTCCAACAAATTTAAACATGCATTCAATCATTAAGGACTATGAAATAATCATAGTTACTGAGAACATATCCTCTACAGTTAAAATGCTTCGGGAATCTACCAATATTCTACCTGCCACAAAATTAGTGTATTTACCCGAAAATAAGACAACTTTAAATATTGTGAGACAACTCCTACACTTACAGTTTGACCTACAGGGAAAAAATAGAGATAGATCGATTTGATTCTTCGATACAGCCGATTCTCTAATAAAATGAGTACTGAGTACTCAAAAAGTCGATTCTGAGTAGATTTTTTTTCAGTGGTCAGTCTATAAACAGCAGAGGTTTAAACTTAGACGTAAACAACATCTTAGTTTATACAAATTCTCCTGTAAAGCACAAATTAACAACTAAAAATCCGTAAACAGTAATATATTTATCTTTTTAAACACGGCATTTGCAAATATTAGCACTAAGAAATAAAATTAATCCAACAAATTTACTGTATTTCATTGCACAATCGTCGCCAAAGCAAAATAGTCACATCTAATTTTTAAGAAGAGAAATCTGGTAAAAATATTTTCATCACATAATTGTTGCACCGCAAAATTTTGTTTAAGTTTCTGCACCAGAGATATTAACAACGTTCAAGTACGAAGTCGTACAACGCTAAAACAAAATGGTTGCCGAAATAATCAGTTTTAAATAGTGTCAAAATATTCCACTGGAATAAATTTGCAACATCATAGCGCTACTAATTCAACAGTCGGCCATCTTGTATGCTTGTGCGTTTGTCTTGCTCGTGAACTCTCCCAACTAAACGTAGCATATCTATGACGTCGCAAAACGAAAATTATGTTTGAAAACACTGCAACGGTAATAAACGGTAGCGGAAATACAAAACTGTGTGGTCATTATTGTAAATCATTTTATACCCCAAAAGTATTTAAGTATTAATGTCAGTCAGCTAAACAAAAATATTAAGATTTTTTACACTAAGACTTGCAGAAGCCGAAAACAAAAACATTAAGCTAAACGAACACTTAAAACTACTGCATTGATCATTTCTCTAACAACCAAAAGTGCTTATTTACCGGTACAATTTTATTCACAATATTTTTCCTAGGTAAGTAAAAATACTTCTGATCGCGAGATGTATTCCCCCAAAGTGTGCATATTTCATAATGTGCAAAATTGGGTTGTCAACCAAAACCAACCTAACCTCCAAGGTCTAGTATGAAAATTGTCTTTGCTTCAAAGTTTAGACGTCAATATTTTGCGAAAAATACTGACTTATGTTACTAAGACTTCACAAAGTTACACACGGATTGTTAATTTACATTTTTTAAGTGTCATTACATACGGTCCGCACGCCAGCTCTGAGTCCCTGGCGGGAATGAGTTTTTCGTCTATCAACATAAATACTAATAGAACAAGGCAGATAGCATGTTGATGCACATTCTAGCAGTAATAACATCTTTAGTTAGGATGTGTTTGCTATAGTGTTACTGAAGCGTACATGACGCTTAGGATGAAAAACACATACACGCCATGGATTCAGAGCTGGCACGCGGACAGTACCTACATACATATAACATACCTGCTTGTTTAAAAAAATATTAAAGTCGCAATTATCAGCCTGTGTAAGCATTATCATATAGTATTTTTCTAGCTAACTTTATAACTCAGTGTAGAGAGTGTAGTACTGTATATTCTCATTATTTGGTCCATTTCATTACAATTTTTATTTATTATTTCCTCTCGATAAAATTATAAATATGATGAAAGTAAGTAGTATCCAAGGAATCATTTATATTTATGTCCAAAGAACATTCATTATGTATATAACATTTAGTAGTTTACTGAAGTAATCCAATTACTCAGAATCGAGAATCGGTAATCAAAATTTTAAGGGGATCGGACTTGGAATCGGTAAAAATCAGTACTCAACCTATCACTGGGAAAAAAAAAATTTCCTGGAAAATAAAAGGGCCAAAAAAATTGATTATGTACTATTGAAACAAAAATGTTATTATACTATTCTGTACGCTTTGCAATCAAGCATGGCTAAAATTAGGATAAGTTTCTATCTTTGTAAATGCTTTGTTACATAACCAAACCAAATACACATTATGCATTGGAATAACCACTCAATTAACACTTGCTTTACTACATTTAAATATTAAAATATATTTTTTATTTGATTTTATATTTTATTACATCAACACAGCTGTAAAATGGCAAATAAATGCATTAGTTGGAATGATGTTTAGATACTAGTTAACCACGACCACACAAAAGTGATTTACATGAGGACAGAAGAAGAAATACATAAAAGACATACAAAATGTCCGAAAAACAATAACAAAACCAAAAACAATTATAAATAACACATAAACAAATGGGGTAAAAACTGTGACAAAACCTGTAGAACTCCTTGGTAAACCAAAATATCAAGGAAATACTCAATGATAAAAAAACCTACTGACACAAAGTCAAGCAGCAAAATCTAATGTAAAAAAAAATGACAAAAAGAATAAAGATGAAAAAGCAAGGACACAACAAATAATGCAGCACCGGAACAAAAACCACTAGTTAAGCCAAAATAACCAGAATTAGTATTCATTAACAAATAGACTAACTTAAGCATAAAAAATAATACAAATAAAAAAGGATATAAATAGCATTAAAACAGGCGAAAAATGTCAAAAGTCTTTGATGGAAAAACCTAAAAATACAAAGAAAATATGACATATTGTCAACCCACTCTGTTTTCCACGGCCTATGGACCTCGTACGAAACTACTGAGTACAGTGAAACACAACACGCATTGTGCTTATTACATTTTACTTACACTGCTATGATGTTTAACGGCTAATATGAAGTAACGATAAGCAGGCTTAATTTAAAAATACAGTCAAGGGTTCAAAAGTTCTCAATTTACCAAGAATAACTTATACAAATGACTATAACACTCATACACTACAAATCCTTACAAGAGCAAGCATGAACAAGCATACATGTGAATTACCTATAGGTTATTCTGCATAAAGTGAGCACTAAAGATTTAACCTTAGAATAAAAAAATCACTAGCCACTACTGCATATACGCCACCATAAAAAAAAAAAGTTCCTTTACTGCTTGTATGGTTGGTAGCGATTCATCTTATGTAGTTCCGTGTATTTTCCTATTTGAATACAACATTAGTGAAAAAACATCAGATGAAATGTACCTCTTTGTATTTAATATACAGTACTTCAAAATATTTATTTATGATATTATTGACATTTTTACTTACAGTACATGAAATTAGACTTAATTGGTGCCAGAAGAATGTGACGATATCGCCGGCCTCAGGTCATCTGGCACGTTAACGCTTGCTCCGTGCTTCATACAGTTCAAAATTCCACAGACAGGTGGCACCAGAGTAAGGTTTACGCAGTTTTTTCGCCACTTAGTTGCATCCTTTGTGTGTGTTTGTCCGTTGTGCGTATATACACATTCAAAAGTATTGTAAATTGCTATGAATATCATTGCCAAATGATGTGAAACCATCTGTATTCTGTAAATTATGTTTTACGTTTGCCAGCCTAGAGATAACATACACTAGACCCCCAATTTTACGAACCCTGGATTTAACGAAGGTAGCGATTCTACGAATACAATCTCAGGAACCCTCAAAAAATATCAAAATTATATGACAAAAAAAAATTGAAAGGAATTACGTTGACAATGAATAAAACATACTGTATCTAATTCACGGCATTAAAATATGAATTGTAGAGTTGCAGTTATTACTTGGTAAAAACAATAATAAAAATAAAACAAAAATAGCGAAAATCAGTTAAAAAATGTGGCAGTGACAGTTTGAAAACCGCGCGGCGGCGACGGCGCTGCCTGTGACAAGCCGGCCGGCCTGTCTCCAACTACGACGTATTAGGATCTATATTGAGGTCGTACTATAGACGCAAAGTTCCAGCGCATATGCTCATTTAACTATAGTACAGCCTCCTTCTAGGCTGTTTCACGACGTCTTATATCTCTCTCGTCTCGCGCCGAATGAGTTTACTTTTTTTACACTAACTCTATAAATAATAGCGTGATATTTTTCTTTATTGCGTTAACACCATACGTACTTAAAACAATTAACTTGGCGCATAATTTGCTTAAACAATGCGTTACTGCGTGTCGTAAAACGTGCATTTCACAAGTGAGCACGATAATAGCGCTACCTATTTTCCAAGTATAGAAACATTTGTCTCTGGGTATGCTGTACTTTGAAAATATATAGACGTTCGTGTATTACGTTATCCCGGAACTCCTAATTTATTTTTACCGCACATACTGACTGTGAAAGTGATTATTTTCACTCACTTATACATGTAATTCTCGACGATTGTAGGTAAGAACGTCACAAAATGGCGTTTTGGGAACGTCGGTATATGCTACGGTGCCGCTATCTATCTGCCATCTTGTGAACGTTCGTACAGTTGCGCTATCTGTCCGCTCTGCACGCTACTAGTATCTACGTACTCGTACAATTCAACAACGTCGAGGGAATGTTTTTACGTTAAGTTATATAAAACTGTGCAATGAATAAATACATCCGCTTATTCCTTCTTTCTTTGGTGAATAATTTACAAGGGCATTTTACTAGTAAGGAATGCCTACTTTTTTTACATTAAACGCTTGGCAAATCGGGCTATTCGCTCGTGAGAAGGCACTCGACAGCAGGCACTCGACAGATCGGTTTTCTCTTTTTTTTTTAGGACAAAGGTCGATCATATCTATTGTTTAGTGGTGTTCTTTTGATCGTATGACGTCTGCCTATTGATATAAATTTATATTTCAACTATCACTTGCTGTATTTTTCCGTTAAATGCTACGGAAGTCTGTCTATTCGCCCGAGAGAAGACACTCGGAATCTCGATTTTCTAATTTTTTTAGGAAAAGGATTGGTCATATCTATTGTTTAGCGGTGTTCTTTTGATCATAAGACGTCTGACTATTGATATAAATTTATATTTAAACTATCACTTGCTTTATTTTTCCGTTAAATGCTACGGGAGTTGGGCTATTCACTCGAGAGAAGACACTCGGAATCTCGATTTTCTCATTTTTTGGTGACAAGGGTCGGTCATATCTACCGTTCAACAGTGTGACGTCTGGCTACTGATGTCAATTTATATTTACATTATTACGTTAATTAATTTCCCGCAAAACGCTACGGACATCGGGGCCTAGAGACACTTTGCAGAAAAAATGCAATTTTAAAATTTTCTTTTCCGGAAGGGGGGGAAGGGGGGGCAAAATAAGCCGCTATCGAATTTACGAAGGTAGCGATTTTACGAATGCGATGAGAGGAACCGTGAGTATTCGTAAAATCAGGGGTCTAGTGTACTTTTTATTTCACATACGTATTAAGAAAATACGTAATTTATTGTTTCTGTTAAGTGTGTCGTCTTTCATGGCAGAACTGAACGAAACTTAAATTCTTGAATTGCATGTGCCATGTGTGTTTTTAGCAGCAGTTTTGAGTTATAAATTCATTAAACTATGCCCGTTTAGTAGATTTGTAACAGCAATAGTACGTGTTGCATCAATTAGTCGATGGACAGAAACCAGTATTATAATACGTTAACTGGCAGGTATTTATAACTACGATTACTTTTTATATCTTATATTCAGCACCAGTGCATTCAATGAGTAGATAATGCAGATATAATTTATCGGAGCAGTTTAAAGTAGTTGTAAACATTGCACGACCCTATGTAAATAAGCGCACGCGGCAATATTTATGTCTACATTAGGCGGAAAGATATAATCTGGCAGAAAATAGAAATTAATTAGGGCTTTTTTGAGTGCTCACTTTATTCCGTATCACCTATACAAAGCCCATGAATAACATTATTCATGATCAATTCTTATGGAAGCTTTTGTATTCGGAAAGGAAATGTTTACAATCAGATTTAAATTCCCGGGGGGAGCTAACATGATTCTTCACTTAGGGGAATTCAAGTCCCCATTAGACAGTTTCTCATTTGAAGAAGTGCAGTTCACAGATGGACTTATTAAATTGATGTGGTGTTCCTTGATAATTTCAGACAACAAACTAGGTTACTGAAGGTTTTTCTTAGAGAGGAGACAAACACAGGCACTGCCACTGAGCACTGTCCCAGCCACCACTGCTCAGGACATGAAATGAATCATAAACCCCAACTACAAAAAAAATCAGCTACGACTAATAAACTTGTGTACGTACCACCGGTAGTCTTCTGCATTCAATAAGAAGTATGTGCAGACAATTGTGACACACACAGTAACTATCATCAGGATGATGAACACAAGCAACATGAAGCCGTACACGTAGTAGATCTTGTACGCCCAGAAAGATGTGAATATGAAATACCTGCAAGATCAGAGAACACGGCATGCAATTAGTACAGAAGCAAAACAAATAAATGGTGATTAAAGATACAGTGGAACTCATTTTAAATGATTCTGCATAATACGATTGCTCACATAACAGGATTACATTTTACAGTCCTGCCATTTTCTCCATTACATATTGCTATTTCCAGTGTAAGCATTGTCTACAGAAATCTGATTCACACATAAAACATCGCAACTCTCCAGACGCAGTTATATTATCTACCACACACCATCAGCCAGCGCGAGACTCATAGTGTCTGGCGACTCCCTCACAGCTAGTCTTGCCTCCCTTCATCCCTCCCCCTTCTAGCCAACAATGCAGCCAGACGGAGAGGTGCTTGTTGCCTAGCAACACAGTCCAATAGTTGCGAAAGATAGGAATACCCTCCATGCAGGGCACAAGTCTTCTATACAGTGTTCACATCAGTCTCCACTGGCTGTCTACGTGTACTGTACACTATCGCAGAACATACTGAAATTATTGTACTGTACAGTACTTACGTGCATTCAAATTACTTTGTACGGTACTTTTTAGTATACCAGAAGTTAGTTTATGCTATTGTGCATATTAATAGGCAATAAATTAACATGTTCATAAACAGAATAAAATCTTATTAAAACTGTGATCACGATTCGCGAGTCAACAGCAATATGTATGCCGTGTTCATCACAGCTCGCTAAGAATATGTGGCACTCGAGCTTGATATTACTTTCGACAGGGCATTAATACTTACGCAATAATTTTATTTTTAAAAAATTATTTTTCGAACGACGATCTGTAAATGCAATGAACATCACTGCACTCTCTCAGTAATGAAATTGTAACAGGGGCCTACCCAGTAGCACCTTCTGACGGAGACAAACACCATCTTCATCTTAGTTGTCCGCCGATGCGCTGCATAACTAGATGCTCGTTCAGCCATCTGGTCATGTAGGCACAAAATGCAGAGGATCTAACCACACGCACCATAAAGACTGGGTATCTAAATATTCCGTCTAACTGCCAGGTCATGTGGGGAAGATCTAGGCACGTGTGTCACGAAGACTTGATACATAGATGTACGGTCCAACTGCCAGGTCATATAGGCTCGGAATATGTAGGATCTAGATGTGTACCGTATTTACTCGCTTCTAAGACGCACATTTTTTGAAAATTTTTGAGCCCAAAAAGTGGGGTGCGTCTTAGAAGCGATGGTGTCTTACATTCGCCTGCATTTTCAACAAATGTCTAGATAAAGAACTTATTAAAGAAAACATTTGTTCCGTTGTTTGTTAACACGTAGAGTACACACAAAGTGGAATATCGCGTGATAAACGTATCAGTAAGTATAAACAAAAACGTTATCGGCATTCGTGCCACATACGGCGACGGGACTAGAGTTGTATTTTGTGTCTTAGGCAGTTTTTGCGCCGCAGTGAAGCGCACAGCCTCACGTATCGAACGATCGATAACGCAGCGGAAGTTCTCAAGGTCAAGTGTTACCTACTGTCCAAACGCGAAACCATTTCTCACCGACGTGATGCTACAGGAAAAAAAGTGAAACTGCAAATATTGTGACAACGCTGTGCATGTCAAACTAGTGTACAGCAACAACATAGTACGTGTTTGTGTGTGCGTGTGCTATACATGTGTGACATGGAAAACACCAGCAGAAATTTGTACGAAGCAAAATTTAAGCGGCAAGTTATAAATTATGCAAAGACAAACGGAAATCGCCGCGCTGCAGCACATTTCAGTGTGAATGAATGTAATGTGCGTCGCTGGAGGAAGAGTGAAGCCGAACTTACTGCATGTAAGGCTACTCGGAAAAAATTTACAGGCCCACGTCAAGGAAAATTACCAGAAATTGACAACACAGTTTTCGAGTTCGTGCAGGAAAAACGCAGAAATGCTTTGCCTGTTACAGCAGATGTTATACGAATGAAGGCTAATGAAGTTGCTGGGGAAAGAGGAATACCCCGCACTGTGTTCAAGGCCAGTCGTGGTTGGGTAGATCGTTTTATGAGACGCAAAGGCCTTTCACTACATCGGAGAACAACAATATGCCAAAAGATTCCAGAAGATTTTCAGGAGAAACTGAAAAGTTTTCAGCGACATGTTATATTGTTGCGACAGCTAGAAAATTTCCTGTTAGGCCAAATTGGAAATGCAGATGAGACGCCCATTTGGTTTGACATGCCATGAAATTATACGGTTGATACTAAGGGAACCAAACAAGTTCCAATAAAAACATCAGGTTGTGAAAAACTCCGAGTACCTGTAATGCTAGGAATAACTGCCGACGGACGAAAGCTTCCTCCATACCTCATTCTCAAACGAAAGACATTGCCAGACATCAAATTGTGTCCGAAGGATGTTATCGTCCGTGTACAAGAAAAAGGATGGATGACAGAGGAGCTTATGCTAGATTGGCTGAAGAAAGTGTGGGGAAGACGCCCAGGTGCCTTGATGCATTTAGAGGTCACCTAACCGAAGGTGTAAAAAAATGTGTCCATGATTTGAAGACGAAACTAGTTGTGATTCCGGCAGGTATGACTTCTGTTCTACAGCCTCTCGACGTCTGCGTAAACCGACCATTCAAGACGTGTGTGCAGGAACAGTACGAACAATGGCTGTGCAACCCTCACAGAGAACTAACTGCGACGGGAAAAATAAAGCGTGCGCCGCCTCACATTATCGCCGGCTGGGTCTCTGCAGCTTGGCAGGCGATACCGGAGCCATTAGTTGTTCATTCTTTTAAGAAATGTTGCATCAGCAACAATCTGGACGGCACGGAAGATGATGTGCTGTGGGAGGAAAAATCCAAGCTCAGCGCTGATGAACCAGCAGATGTATCCTCTGACAGTGGCAGTTCCAGTTCCTGCTAATTTAACTTTTACATTGCTTTCCAAAGCTACAGTCTTTTGAAATAGTTGTGTTTATTCAGTGTTCATTTCTACTGTTCAGTTTGAGTGTTAATTTTTATTATGCTGCTGTCACGTTTATTTTCAATGTTTTTAGTGTTTATTTTTTTATGGTGATGCCAAGTTCACTTTCAGTATTTTCTTAAGTAAAACTTTTGCTATAATAATTAAAAATTGGAATATATGTGCATACAGCAAGATGAAGTTTATCACGTATGTGTAATCAAAATGAAAAACACAAAGCAAGTGTTAGGAAATTTTTTTAAAAATAAAATTGTACCAATTTATGGCCGATTGTTACTATGAAAATGATTTTATAAAAGTAATGTGTGTGATGTGTTTGGATTACCTTCACGTTAGATAATACCGAATAGTTACTACACTAGACCCCCGATTTTATGAAACCTGGATTTAACGAAGGTAGCGATTCTACGAATACAATCTCAGGAACCCTCAAAAAATAACAAAATTACATGACAAAAAAAATTGTAAGGAATTACGTTGAAAATGAATAAAACATATTGTATCTAATTCACGGCATTAAAATATAAATTGTAGAGTTGCAGTTATCACTTGATAAGTCACAATATTAAAAATAAAACAAAATTAGCGAAAATCCGTTAAAAAATGCAGCAGTGACAGTTTGAAAACCACGCGGCGGGCCGCCTGTGCCAAGCCGGCTGGCCTGTCTCCAACTACGACGTATTAGGATCTATATTGAGGTCGTACTATAGTCGCAAAGTTCCAGCGCAAGCGCATATGCTCATTTAACTATAGTACAGCCTTCTTCTAGGCTGTTTCACGACGTCTTATATCTCTCTCGTCTCGCGCCGAATGAGTTTACTTTTTTACACGAACCCTATAAATAACAGCGTGATATTTTTCTTTATTGCGTTAACACCATATGTACTTAAAAACAATTAACTTGGCGCATAATTTGCTTAAACAATGCGTTACTGCGTGTCGTAAAACCTGGGTTTCACGAGTGAGCGCGATAATAGCGCTACCTATTTTCTAAGTGTAGAAACATTTGTCTCCGGGTATGTCGAACTTAGAAAATAAATAGACGTTCGTGTATTACGTTATCCCGGAACTCCTAATTTATTTTTACCGCATATACTGACTTGAAAGTGATTATTTTCTATCACTTATACATGTAATTCTCGACGATTGTAGGTAAGAACGTCACAAAATGGCGTTTTTGGAACGACGTCGGTATATGCTACGGTGCCGCTATCTATCTTCCATCTTGTGAGCGTTCGTACAGTTGCGCTATCTGTCCGCTCTGCACGCTACTAGTATCTACGTTCTCGTACAATTCAACAACGTCGAGGGAATGTTTTTACGTTAAGTTATATAAAACTGCGCAATGAATAAATACATCCGCTTATTCCTTCTTTCTTTGGTGAATAATTTACAAGGGCATTTTACTAGTAAGGAATGACTACTTTTTTTTTCATTTAACGCAACGCAAATCGGGGTATTCGCTCCTGAGAAGGCACTCGGCAGCTCGGTGTTCTCTTTTTTTTTTAGGACAAAGGTCGATCATATCTATTGTTTGGCGGTGTTCTTTTGATCGTAAGACCTCTGCCTATTGATATAAATTTATATTTCAACAATCAGTTGCTGTATTTTTCCATTAAATGCTACGGAAGTCGGTCTATTCGCTCGAGAGGAAGACACTCGGAATCTCGATTTTCTAATTTTTTTAGGAAAAGGATTGGTCATATCTATTGTTTAGCGGTGTTCTTTTGATCATAAGACGTCTGACTATTGATATAAATTTATATTTAAACTATCAATTGCCAGGGTTCTTACAGCAACTTACAGTTAAAATTCAAGGACTTTCAAGGACTTTTCAAGGACTGTTTGCAAATTTTTCAAGGACCCTTGAAATTACATTTGGTACGCCAAATTTTCACTTAGGCTAAATATTCAAGGTGTTTTTACATTTAAATTTCCTTTTTAGAGCTAATAATTTCCCCAATGATATACAAAGGAGAA
>PNEQ01072662.1:0-62153 GCA_003012365.1 Medauroidea extradentata
CGATCGGACGCGATTGATTAAGCGCACGCAAAAACAAAGGAAGCGTCAGACCAGTTGTTACAGGATAATGCTACTAACAATGTAAATGCTGGCTTTTTTTACAAGCATAATTACCAACAGGAGAGAAGACTTTGCATGACAGTATTTCAGAATAATTTTGGTCTTAGGCTATTAGTTATTCAATATTTTGTATTTTGTATCAACGTCTTTGTCCGAAAATGTACTAAAAATATATCTAATTGACGCAATAAACTTAATTAAGCCATCACGACAACTTGCAGGGAAAGGCGATCATAAGTGGGGAATGGCGATCATAAGCGGGGAATGGCGATCACACTGATCTCCATTGCCCCAACATGCCCCCCATCTTATTGGTCGCAACAAAAACGTTAAAACTTAATTCTTTAAAATCACTTTGGTATTAAAATACAGTCAATATAACTAGCAATACGTAAGTAATAATATTTAGTGACGATATGTTAATTGTGAGTACTTACATTTTAAGCAATAAGTGCATAAAATTACAAGAAAGCCGCAAAAAAAACATCCACTGTACTTAACACACTGGAGAACAACACGACTCTGATGTAGGAAGAGGACGTAGTTCCATCTCGTCAATAGAGATAGCAGCACCCGTCGGGATGCACCCAGCATGTGTAGGAACAGTGAAAGGCGGGTGATCGCCATTCCCCACTGATCCTCATTACCCCCCGCTTCCCTATATATGTGTTTTATTGTTCTCGGTGCACAGGCAGTGGTGGAAATTCACTGTATTTATCATGTACTACACGCTATCAAGTTCACAATACCATAACCAACGTGTTAATATTTTACACTCAACCACTGCTGACGAATTTTAATGTAAGTTTTGAACAAAAATGGTTCGTGCCATGCAATTATTAAAACACATGGTTATTTGATTGTGTAAATCAAATATCACAGTACTTCAATACCAACAAACTTCGGGAAGTATCACAAGGCGAAACAACGAAAATAAACTGCAGTATAATATTTTCTTAAAAAGGAACTGGCCATATAATTCAGGATTTTGAATTATGTTTATTCAAAACAGAAGAACTCGCAGCTAAGAGACAAATGGGATATGCACCCTTCTTCAATTCACTTCAACAGGATCGCAAAATGGAATCACATACATAAGTTTACTCTGAAAGAAAACGTCACAGGTAAAAGGTTCTTAACAAACGTGTTTCAGTAAAGGTTATCAAACCGTTCCATTAGTTTCTCGTTTTAATTTCGAAACTATCTCCATACTGCTATCAAAAAAACTATTAAAGCACAAGTTTTGAAAATAGCGGTAAATAGTGTGCTAAATCCCGTTTTGGTTCTGCGGAGGGTATAATTTTAGCAACTGATCCCCATGTGTTTAATATTTCTCAATTTCTCATGTATTATATCTGCCTTGATCACACAGGAGCACTGTGCGTGATTATATTGTTCATAAGCTAAAACTATGCGCAAAAAGTGACCGTGCTTCAAGGCAAACTACAGTAAACTAGACTACAAGTTTTGACACGTGCCTTTAATTCACACGTGCGTCCCACCCAACACAGGTGTGAAATGAAAAATGAGTTGCATTGCTGGAGAATTATACAACAAATTTCTGAAAATAGCAAAAAAATACAAATTTCATAAAATTATTTTGTAATGGGTTTTTATATATGGTAAACCTACCCTGCCCACTTCGTGATGGTATGACTTTGAACTTCAGTACCAGAAATATGTTACACATTTTAATTGTGATCTCATATGATATATTGGTCACTGACTGCCAAAACTACACATGTCTCTTCTATGGTGGTAACGTAGTTAACTTGGTGCATAGTGCTTTCCGAGTTTTGAGACGCCCGAAATTTGGTTTATCATGATAGTATGGTATAACACGGCACATGGTCGGTTCATCCCTTCAGAAGCTGTAACCCATGACATGTAGTTTCAATATAAATTATTTCATTTCATTATTTTTATTGGCTTTTTCGGTGTGCATAAAAATAGCTACATTCATATTTTGACCTTCAAATTACATAGTGTGCAACGTGCAATTTTAAGGGTTTATTAAAAATATGTAATTGTAGGTTAAAAAATGGAATTTGAAAATAAAAGAAGGCGAAGTGAATTGAGACGAAATCTGATCTCGGAGGGCGGAGCTTTGTAGGCTGCTCGACACTGATTGGCCGGAGGCACCCTCTCGTGACCACTGAACTGGGAGGGTGGTTTGCCGCCAAGACAGGGAAGAGCTGCGAGGGAGAAAGTGGGTCGAGGCGTTTGGCCGCGGACGTCGTGGGAGAACGAAAGTCTCCAATTTTCAGCTATTTGTTTCGGATATCAGGGGCGCCGGTAGGAACCCCATGATATCATTCGTCGTGAACAATTTTTCTGAATAGCGGAACAGAAAACAAAGACGGGCGGCAGTAGGCACCCAGAGTATGTGACGTTCAGTTTCTTAAAATAATATCAATCAGTGTTTTACTGCACGCCCTACGAGAGTAGTTCACGTTAAATTCACTGAGCCAGGAAACGAACATTCAGTTTTTTTCCCCGAGATAGATAAACCCCGTGTTACCTATGTGGTATTTACGAGGAACGTCGTACGTGGAATAACTGGCTTAGCTAATTTTCTGTAAGAGGTGATTTAACTCCCAGGGAACGTTTACAAAACAGACACCATTCAACTCAAATAAATAAACACAATTTCTTCCAACATAAAAGCCCTTTTGGTGCCCATCTGTATACGGCGACGTATATTGCGTGTTCTAGTCTTAGAAGTGCGATACGGCACATGTTTTTGCTGCCGCTTCAGACGTCTTTGTCTGAAAAAAGGTTCTAGTCATTAACGTTGAGTTTTAACTCTGTTATTATATTATCCCTGCCTCACCCAAACTCTTAGACGTAAACCAACGAACTGGCGTGAAGTCTTCTTGCCCAGTCAGCCCCTATGAGATATTTTGTGGCGACACTATAATTTCATGACTTGATATTAAAGAATAATTATTTCGTACACGTCTATACATTTTCTTGTGATTCTACAACAAGATATTCGTACCTGAAAAGGACCACAAAAACATATTCCACATATTCGAGCACAGGAAAAAAGTTTAAATAATTTTTTGCTATGCATAAAAGTTATAAAAGCCAGAAACGCTCTTTGAACTGTGACGGGCGGTCTTCAATGTTAAGGGCGCGGTCTACATAAATTTTTAAAGCCATATTTTATTTTAATACTTGCACCAGATATTTTTTTTCTTTTCCTAGTCAAAGAGATTTCAGTAAGAGGCACGTTAGGACTGCGTAAGAGGATCCACACTATTTGTTCTGTTCTGTGATGCGGCACAGTTCACGCAGGATGGTATTTTAAACTTCAGCAGCACGTCTGGGTGTATGACAGCCCGCACGTACGCGACTAGACGTCAAGAGAGTTTTTAAACTGACGTGTGGGCATGGTACTTTCGGACGTGTACTAGCGAGATCTTACAACTGTCAACGTCTCACTGGCGCTGATTACCTACGCTTCCTCTGTGAAACTCTACTTGAACTAAAGGAAGATGTACCTTTGGTTATCCACCGTCACGTGTGTATTCAAGATTGTGTACTTTCTCAATTCACACTTGCTGCGACACATTTGGATACTGCTGGATTGGTCGTTCCTCTGACGTCACCAAGGTAAACTTTTTTCTGCGTTTTCTAGGTTTACATGAATTCGCTTGTGTATGAGACTCCTGTGGATTCAGTAATGACTATTGGAAGTGCAAAAACCGGTTAATTAGGCGCCGAGGTTGGCGGAGTGGCTGGAGCACTCGCTTCCCGTTATTACATTTCCTGATCTGTCCATGATGTTTCTTTTAAAAATTGCTTGGAGCTAGTTAGGTCTTGTATATCGTCGAGAGCGTGGTTGAAATTATGGAAACATTGCCTCAAACATATATTGATTAATAAGGCATCAACTCTGGCCAATTGCGTGGAACCAGCTCATATCAATTGTCTGGAGTTATTACGGAAAACTACAGTGTAGGTCAACTGCACCATTACTTGCCACGTATTCAGGGCAAGATATATAAACATACCGGACAATCATGAAAGTATGTTACAAATATAGCGAGACAATTGCTTATAGAAATTAGTTTATATATATATATATATATATATATATATATATATATATATATATATATATATATATATATATATATATCAAAAGTTTTTGGCTAGCGCAAATCTTCAGAGAGATATTTGCGATTAAAAATTGACTTATAAAACCAAAATTTGTTCAAATATAAAAAAAGAGAAAAAATATTAATTCTCAGGGTAAGTTTAATAATAACAAATTTTGTAATCTGTGGGAAAAAAATGTTTCGAACACTTTTCACTTTTCTTTCATTATATAAAGTTTTGTCAAGCATTTTCTTAGCATGTAATTTTTTTCCGTTACTGAAACAAACAGGGAAGGTTGCTTTGTCAAAACACATCTGAATGAACAGTCAAGTGGGAATTCTTTGACTGCAGTGGTGACTTTGACCGACTCAAAATGTTTATCTTTGTACCGCTTGGTAAATGAATGGCAACCTTTATCTGGCTATATCGAACATATAAATTTAAATATTTAAATATCATTATGGATTTTATCGCGAAACGGAACCAAAATAAATATTCTAAGTCGGCCAAAGTTACCTCTGCAATCAAAGTATTACCGCTTGCCGGAACGCTTTTCGAGTAAATGGACGTAGAAAATATGTAGCCTTGCTGGTAGGCAACACGCGATACGCAGGAGTTTCCAGCAACCTCTATTATCTACTGAAGGTGAAAGGTACATTCGAAGCAATTTTTTTTTTCATAGAAGTATGTCTTATAATCATTAAACCACGCCCGAAATAAATTTTGTTTTCCTCCTTACGTTTGGTTGTATAAACAATTGTTGCTATAAAATGTCAATTATTAATCAAGAATTTTTCCCTTATGTTTTGCACTAACGAAATACTTGCATTCTGTAATTTTACTTCATTTTTTACAAGGCTGTTAAGGCAAAACCTTCGAGACGATGTACACACGAAAATAAAGAAAGTGAATGACCAACATTTGAATTTAATGAAAGTTAGGTAAAAACCTACATATAAAACATTAAATACACTAAAACGAAAATTACACAGAGAGTAGTAGATGTAATGCTGATTATAAAAAAATTATTTACAGACGACCACCCATGAAAGGACTACAATCTGTGGCAAGTTTTAAAATCTGAATCTGACTTTTGCTTGTTTGGTAGAAATCCTGAATAATTCAAACTATACTGCAGATTTCTCTTTCGTTACGAACTTCACCAGCTCTAACTCCACACTAGAGAGTCAAGCCTGCCATATTTGAGACTCGTCTATCAACCATTGATTGCTCGCTGCATTCCTTCGAGTTGAGCGGATATACTTCTCTTTGCTTCATGCCGCACACCGAATTAAAAGACTGCTTGAGTAAAGTCGTAATTAAAACCCAAATGACAAAGAACACAAGAACATACCACTAGAGTTCACGTGTCCTAGATGATAATAAATACTTTACTCCCAATTTTATAATATTCATCATTTTGAAAGTTACTATGAGTATTTAGTTACACAAGATACATCTCGAATGTATGGCCTGCATGCCAAAAGCATTTACGAACAGATTTATAGTTTTAACGGGGTTGTTTTGAGGTACAACTTTGATTACTTCAAGTGACTAGGGAGTTTTATATGACGCGCATTTTTGTACAACACCGATACCAGCAGAGTGTGCAACAAACAAGTGGCCTGTCTTACATGCTCTGTATGGCTGGAAAATAATGCACAAATAACTGAAAACAATCTGTTGAACATAGCAGGATTAACACTAAAACAGTCGACAAAAAGTAACCAACTATGCAGTTCTGTCTTTTTTTAAAGTTATACAATATTACGCATGCAATTTAAATTTCTGTATTAGGACACAATTAAATTCCTAATGATACACGACCTAGTTTAGATAAACAAACAAAGCAAACCTAATTTTTAAAATTCTTTGCTCCGGGTAGTCTAAAGAGTCTTTTAATGTCGCGATGCAAATTCTAATCAAAAGGTATTACAAAACTTATTTGTTAGCGTATTAATTTATAAATATAGAAACTATGAAATTCTATGAGAAATTGCTATACGTGTTAGCGTTTGTTTAAGAGGACGTGGTAGGTAAATAAGCGCTGAATTCTTCAATTGAGATGTTTACTTTTAGAAAGTGAATATAGAGAAACTGCAAAACAGCAATCATAGCTAATTATGTTTGCCAAATTTACGAGCAAACTTTTATCCAGAATGATGCATTAGTCAAGCGTGATATCTTGCGCTGCAATTAAATGTACGAGATTTTGGCGTGAGAGTTTGTTCTTCAGATATACGTTAACCGAGAAAAATTTCTGCTCTTAAAGTTGGCAAAAAGGATTGCCTAGGATTGCTGTTTTTTTTTTTTTTTGCAAATTGGCTTCGAGATACCTACAATTCTAAACTGATGATTTCAGCCCTGAATTATATACCATGCACTCTAAAGCTATCATTAACCTCCTATAAAACTCTAGCGAGCAGTGTATGATTCCAGGGAATATCGGGGTGTTGGGAGAAACTAACGTTTGGTAACAGTGGTTGTATATTACAACATTAATTATCAAATTATAACTTACCCTGGAAATCATATTCTAAAGTACGTAAACGTTTCCCCTTGCGAATTTTTGGCTTGTTGAAAAGTAAAATGAATCGCTTCTTGTAATCAGAAATTTTTTTACGTATTCTGTAGTTTAGTAGGCTGTTTATCAATAGGCATTTAACGAAACATTCTAAATAATTCTAATTGAACAATACTAAATTATTCTGTAATAACTACATGTTCTTTATTTACGAACTTACGTAATGTAAAAATCCTTGGATACGCATAGGCACACACGGAAGTCTCTATAAAATTATTATACATAAAGATCAAGGTTTCGCAAGTAAACAAAAAAGATGTAAATACATTTTCAATATTAAAGTAACCTATCAAAATGGTGCGATGGAAACAAGTTGGATGCAAATGGTGGTAATGTTCGTTAACGTACGCCATAGCCTATTCTTCTCATATATCCAGTCTTTATCAGGAGTTGTGTGTAACTGTCTTTAATGACCTCGGTTTCGAAGAGAGCTAAGACAAATAATAATGAAAAAATAGGGATGTGTTTTCCAATTAGTCGTATTACCATTACTTATTTATCTGAATTTTTACTTTTCAAATAATACGAACAAAATTTTACATGATGTAACACTTAGCTAACTTTTTTAATAATGAAAAACCACCAGAACTGTGATAAGCGAATTATTTATTCTTGAATGTATACTTTTCAGTTACTAATCTATGTAGTCCTAAAAGAATCACTTTTTCATTTGGGAAGAAGCTCGGATTCAAACAACTGTTAAGTTGGGGTCGTTTTCTCAATTGAATCAGTCATTTGAGAAACACAAGTCATTTTCCGTTGTTAAATAATGTTATACTGAAAATTTATATATATTCTAAATAAGTTAATATTATTTTTTTAAAATATGTATACATGTAACGTCTGTGTACTACATTTGAGTTTCGCGCATTGCAGATTAAATTTCAATGAACCCTAGTTATGAAAAATGTGACATGTGGTGGTTCTCAAATGGCTGATTCAATTGGCCTTGACGTACTTTATGCCGCCTGAAGGTCGCGAGCCAATACTCAAGAAGCAATTAAATTAATTATCAATCTTGTGTTATTACTGTGTAAACGAGTAGCTCATGAACAGCTTCTGTGTGACTGAGTTCATTATATATACACATACTTGAAGACTAGCATACAGTATGTGAACCAATGAATTTAATCAGTCTCTAAATTTGATCAACATTAGGATACACTAGCTTTACGATGGTTAAGGCCGTAATGCATTATTTCCACTGCTTTTATGATATTGATTTTCCTAAAAGAGGAGAAATACCATAAAATTGTTGCACAGTTTTGTTAACAATAGTTTATACTACGTAAACTATTTTTTCCATGACGAAATACACAATAGCTTAAGCAAATTATTCAACTGAAAAAATTTTCATTGCTGTACTAATTAGCCAAAGGCCTTTAATTTTTTTGGCTAAAAGAATACTGACTATATAGTAAAAACAATTATCATCAGAACTGTGCAACAGGTTTTTATATCTTCTCCCGTTTACTATTAAACAAACAATTAAATTTGAAAGCAGTAATAATGGATCAAGGTATTAAACCGCCGTTATAAATATCTGAACTGAGATTATTTCGACATAACGAAAACACAATCCTTTTCTTTGACGCAATTACTCGAACCGTTTTCGTAACACTTATTACTTTAAAATTTCGAATAAACCCACTATTCCCTCGTCGTTTTGGTATATTTTGAGAGCCAACTCCTCTCTAGACTGCTTTGCGCCGAAAAATTCATACTTTAATAATTCCAACAACACTGTTCAACTCTTATACGTCACATTAACAAAATTTTCCACAAATGAAATATTTTTTCTGTTTCGTAGTTTTCGTACAAGCACACGTCAAAGTAGTAAGTTGACTATTTTCACTAACCACGTAACGTAGAAACTATTTGAAAGATACGAATAAAACAATTTAGAGTGAAAGTAAATGTATTAAGCTACATAATTACACCTTTGTAACGTGACGCAAAAATGGTTTCTACTTAAAAAAAATTAATTAATAAACCAAATTATTTGCATATGTTTGAGTACATGTGCCTCTAAAAAAAATTTTTTTACATGAAATAACAAAAGAGTTATTCTGAAATTTTATACATTACCTTGACTAAACAATATTTCATTCGTATCGCTTGACTAGTTTTTTTTAACTTTTGTTAAATAGCTAATATATTCAAATCGCTAATTTTACACGTGCTGCTGCGATAACTATTCAACCGTTTAATATTTTCTTGAAAGAAATCACTATACTAATGTAACGTGTAAGTGTTCTACGGTGTTTGGTAGAATTATTAAATTACGAATATTTCGATGCAGACGCACGCTCACTTCATTTACAATAGCGCGACAAGTATGACGCGAAGTGAGTGATGAGATTCAAAAAATTCTCGTTTTCGACAACACTAGTTTGTCTGCCGCACGACTGATACCTACTAAAAAAATTAAGTGTAAATAGGTCCTTACCACTTACTACATACTAACCTATAGTACGATAGCTTAGATGTTTAGAGTATTTAATTTTTTTTATTTGGAGATACGCGCTGGTCATCCTAAATGTAAAATAAAGTCACAATTACACATTTGCTTACAAAGGAAATGACTTGCTTATTACAGCAAACAAAAATCTCTCTTAAAATAAATTAATGCCTTTTACTACCAACTCACTAGTTTTGCCAAAATTTGGCTACAAAATTGAGATCCGTTATGCAGCATTCACAACGCGAATCAATTAGAACTACTTTCTAATGATAATTCGCATCATGTCCGCCATTTTTGTTGTTCTGACGTCACAGAAGCCATGACGCTGACAAGTTTTGTAATTCGCGTTACTCCTTTCGCTTCGCGTCCGTCGCGCTATTGTGATTCCAGCATTACCGCTGTTGTCACACTGGACAAAAAGTTTGAATTTCCACTCTAGATACAGATCTGTCTCACATTTTTCTGTGAATATGATGTATATTTTCTCCTGATAACCAGATATTTGAGCAAACAACTGAAAGTCACATAGCACATTAAGTAACGTGAAAGCAATGTGCAAAATCGTACACGATAGCGTTTAACCTCATCCAATTTTTGCATTGTATTATTAAATAACCTCTGAGAGTAACACATTACTAATAACATAGGATAAAACACATAGTCGCAATATTGACGAAGGTATATTTCAAGTACAAATCTAGCTTCAATAGTATTTGTCAACAACAGTCTATTACAAACATGTAAAACGAACAGCCTCGCATCTGTTATATTTTATAGTTAGCAGTCTTAATTATTAACAGTTCGGCAACATAAAATATTGGAGAACATGAGCGAGCCTAAGGTAGTAAGTTAAAGCCTGCTTCAATACTGTTCATAGTAGACGAAAAGTTGTAACTTATAGTTTTGAATTAGTTATCTGTAAATAAACTACACGACAATCGTAAACGTGAACTTACGTATCCTTAAACGACTTCTGAACAAAACTATGATTAAGAGCATCGTATCGTATGTTCCGATTTTCTTACATGAAATAAAGTAAAATATAAGTTATTATGATGTTCCTATATAAGTAATTTTAATACATTTTTACGTAATTTATAAACGAATTAATAAGCAGAAAGGTATGGTGATAATGTATGGTAATACTGAGAATAAAATCTCAAAACAGCAATATTGTCAATAACATTTTTCTTTGTCGGAGGGTTTATTTTTTACGTTCTCATATTGATTTCCAAAACTCGGAGACTTGCTATGAAATTTAAAAGCAAAAATTTCAATACCACATCTTTGTAGATTCATTATTTCGGTTTATGTTAAGATCTCTCTGTAATTCGTGTAAGACTAAATATATATGGTCTAGTAGAGAGCAATTTTCATTGCACATTAACAATATATTTTTCGGGGTACAAACAATATTTGCAACATAAGTATAAACCGTAGCAACAGGGCAGAACCTGTGTAACTCAATCTGCAAACGCGTGACGGATCGTGTGCACGTTCTGAAAAAAATACGTGGGCCTGACGTGGGTGCCCAGTCTATGACGGGAAATGTTTCTAAGTAAATAACTTCCATCGCAATCTGGAAAAATAGCTGCTGCCACATTCGGTAGACAGACTGGTTGGCACTGGTTTAGAAAGCTTAAGGGCATGTGTTGCCCCCTCCGAATAAAGGCCTGAATAAACTTAATTCCCTGGATAGCGACTAAGAGAGTATTAGGACCCCCGAATAATGCTATTCACGTGCCTAACCTCTGAATAAACTATTTGGTGCTCAGGCTTGCCAATGGCCTCTTATTCGGCGAATAGGTATAAATTGGCGGTGAGCGATATCCCAATGCAGTTGCGTGTTGAGGTTAGGATTTATGTAATTTCGAAGGTTACCAATATTTATAGAAAATAGTGTAATGCTGAGGTACGCACATGCCTGTATTTAACACTTTTCTTGAACCCGGAGATTAAGGGGTATGGAAAGGTAGGATGTCGAGCGGGTGACTGGAACACTCAATCGTCAATAAAATCTGAACTGCTCATCAAATTTCGATGAGATTTTTTGCCGAGTAGATATTTTATCAGCTGACGTTTATATATAAAACATTATGAGGTAGTATGCTTTACTTTCGAGTAAAAAATTAAAAACTGTTTTTAGAAAAATAAGGGCTTGAAACCACAAAATCTACAAAAATGGGAAACTGTAATTTTTATAATTTTCAGTACGATAATGTCTGGACCTCTATAATAACAGAATTTCAAAAATATTTGCGTTTTCATATGAAAATAATTTTAACATCCGTAAACCTATCGCGCAGAGATTTTCGGATAGTAAAATTATTTTCAAATTAAAACGCGAGTATATTTGAAATTCTGTTATTATAGAGGTCCAGACATTATCGTATTCAAAAATATAAACATTACAGTTTCCCATTTTTGTAGATTTTGTGGTTTCAAGCCCTTATTTTTCTAAAAACAGTTTTTTATTTTTTACTCGAAAGTAAAGCTTACTACCTCATAATGTTACATATATAAACGTCAGCTGATAATATATCTTCTCGGCAAAAAATCTCATCGAAATTTGATGAGTAGTTCAGATTTTATTGACAATGAGTGTTCCAGTCACCCGCTCGACATCGTACCTTTCCATACCCCTTAATTATTACATAAAAAGTTCTTCATTTTTATATTTGAACATAAATTGATTATTGAAATGACAACCTTTCCTCTATGGGGACCACGAGCACATAAATATTTGTTTGAAATGAACAGTTTCAAATAAATATCTGACAAATTTTAAATAAATGTATATTTAAGTATTATTTAAGCAAATACTTGAAAATAGGAACAATGAAAACGGCTTTCCAGTTTTAAACAATTATTTAAGCCCAGAATAAACGTAAGTTTTATTAATTATTACATAACGTTATTACTTCTGACATGAATGCAAACTTTCAGACATTTGAAATAAAACATTTATTGGTACCATAGTAGAACGTAAATTATGTATCATATATTTAAACCATGTGTTATACGCGACATTTATTTCAATTGTTTTAAAATTCAAACTGTTTACTTTTTACATGTCAGTTATATATTTTAAACGATGTAATGCTCAGAATTTAAGTGCGATTTATTTTAGTATGTTCTGCTATCTGTTGATGTAATTTAAAATTCACTTTTAATGATGTATTTGATATTGCAACAATAAATTATCGTAGTGGTTCCTAAGATATTAATTTGTGTTTACAATTAATTTATTTCTCAATTTAAATTGTAAATCAGCATAAGTACGTAATATCGGCAAATCCACATGTTTCCTTTCCAGATAATTTTCCGTCTGCTTTACTTCACCAACCTCTCGAAGCAAATTTTAACCAAACTGCATGCAGTTGTTTAGAATTTAAGTAGGTACCAACCTAAAAAAAAGTACTAACCAAGCACTACCGAATAAATGGCGAATAACTATCTGGTTGCTATTCAGAGATTGTAACACACTAGGGTTTAATTATTCCCCGAATAGCGTGTTCGGGTGATAGTTATTCAGCACTTTATTCGGATGTGGTAATACAGGCCCTAAGCCTAGTACACACGGCCATCTGTCTTCTACAAGACGGTTTTTCTTGTTCACCTCGACTTGTAACAAACTTGTTTAGGCGGTTCGGGAAAATGAGCACTCAAAAAAGCCCTAAATAAGAAGATCTTTTTCAGTCAGTTTGTATCTTTCTGCGCGTAACGCCTAACAATATCTAACCTCTCTGGACACGTTACTTGATGAGTGAAGAGGAGTTTGTTAGCGCTTAACATCGAGGTCTTTAGCGCTGGTGAAGGGTGACATGAGGTGAGTATGGAGCAGCGCCGGAATGAATGGGTGGGGAAGCGGGAGATCCGCGAGAAAACCCGCCGACAAGCGGCATCGTCTGGCACGATTCCCACGTGCGAAAATCCGGGGACCAACCCGCCGGGAATCGAACCCGGATCGCCTCGGCCACCGCAGCCCCTTACGTCTCTTGATGTTGGCGCGTGTAAGATCAATTTTGCATTAGGTAGGAACCTATATAGTTTGTTTTAATAAGGTTTATTAATCACATAAAACACAAATATGTCGAATTCAGTTGATTTTATTTCAGTGCGGTTGTAGACTATTCAAATATGAAAATATACGGAACTATATACGACGATTCGCTGACAAACTTACAACGAAGACGGTAACTATCATTGACGGAAAATTATTCGTATAGAAATGTAGTGAGTTTTTTAAGAGGTTAAATCGTTAGTGCTCACTTTGATCAGGACGACCTATATCGTGTGAACGACCATTGAACATAGCCTACTAGTGTCTAGTATACAAGGACTTGTATTCTAGAAGTGCGTGTAGGGGAGGGTTCTATTTTTCGTTAGCTTACTTATTAAAAAAACTAATTTAATGGATGTGCATTTGTCATTGAACGAAATAGTTTACAAAAACTAACTAATTTTAAATAAATAAATTTATTTATTTATTCGTTTAGTTTTTGTGGCGAAGTTAAGATGAATTCGCCTTGTCTTACACTTAACCACAGTATACATAATAAGAAAGCATTTTACAACGTAACAGGAGAATAAAAATAAACATTAAACTTACATAGCTAAATTAATTAATAACGTTGTAGCATTAAAGTTCAAAATTTTTAAGACGAAAGAAGACAAGTTTAAAATCACAATACAAAAAAGAAAACAAAAAATAAAAACATCTACTATCACATTCACTTGCACATCCATACATTGGTATATGTCTTAATCCACTGTTCGTGTTATATAATGATCTTGTCTAAGAGAGTTCAGCACAGCATTTTTGGAATTGGAAGAATGGGCATATTTCTGCCTCACTGAGCTCCAAGTGCATTCCATGAGCGTACCGTGGCTACCATAAATGTCTTGGAATAGGCGCTTGTGCGATGCCTAGGTATCAACAAAGCTAGGTTATCATTCGAACGAGTACCAACATTGTGGCAGCAGAGAAAGTTAAATTTCTTATAGAGATAGGGTGGGGATTTAGAATATAGAACTTTTCTTAAGAGTTGTAAGCTGTGAAGTTTACGTCTATGTACTAGCCGCAGCCATGACAACTTTCCGTAATAACAAGATATATGGTCACGGATTTTAAGATTATATATAAAACGGATACATGCATTTTGATTTTTCTGTAATCTATTTGCCTGTTGTTCTGTAAGGTCGCTGTAAATTACGTCACAGTAATCAAAACACGGAAAAATTAATACCTCTCTAAGATATTTTTTTACACATTCAGGGAGTTGGTTATTTAGACGCTTCTAAGCATTGATTTTAGCTAAAAAAAAAAAAGCTATATAAGGAATATTGCCAGATCGTGCATCATTTCACGTAAACCTGGATATTATATATTCCCGACAGTATATCCACTTGTACATATTTATATTTTTTGTGTAAACATTATGGCTATTGTACAAATAATCTCAAATACCCCAAAGAGAGCTTTAAAATATGTATTCAACATTTTGAGTGAGAGATTTTGGTCAGCGTTTACCATCGAGGTCTTTAGCGAGGGTGAGGAGTCGACATGAATAGCCTATGGAGAAGCAACGGAATGAAGATGCGGGGGAAACGAGAGATCCCTGAGAAAACCCGCTGACTAACGGCATCGTACGGCTCGATTCCCACACGCGAAAATCCGAGGACCGACCCAGCCGGGAATCGAACCAGTATTGTCTTAAAATTGTTGATATTGTTCGCCTTCTTGTACAAGAACGATGCCCGTGTGTACTAGGCTTTATATTGTATACAACCCCGACTGGAAATAAGCACAGATACATCTTATATTATTCTATCATAATCATAGTTATCGGCACAGTTTAATAACAGCACATTTAAAGCATTTCCAAACGTTACACAGTAAATCACGAAGTAAACGTGGGTTTAATAAATATGCATGAAATATGAAAGCAAATGCGATTACAATTTCATGTCTTACTCTATTGTGTACTTACACCAATTTGCTTGTAATCTATTTGAACAATAATACGAGGTGAAGCAAATGTGCAAAAGTCGTTATTACAATACTTGGATGTTAACAGAATATTATCAAAGCAATATAATTTTTTTCCTCTGGTACAACTGAACTACAATAGTCACATACCAAACCACTGTCTGCTTCCTCTCGAGCAAGTTTCATTACTAAGGTAAAATTTCTCGCTTTAAACAAATACTTTATTAAAATACATTTTAATAAGTTATTTTATATATCGTTTGTGCAGCCTTGTTTATGTATTTATATTTTTTTCTGCAGCTTCGCTAGCGTGGTTAAAAAAATTATGTAGTTTTTGTCAATTAAGCACTATTTCACTGTGCAGAGTAACACAAATAATATAGACAAATTTATAAATTTCATAACTAATTTAACCTTTGTAATTAATTTATTACACCTTTTGTTTGCTTATTTATTTATTGTTATAGTATCTGGTAGCAGCGAATTCGATCGCAGGGTCTACAGTTAATTGCGACAGTAATTCTGTAACAGAAAAGTTTTTTTTTTTTAATTGTACGTACAAAAATTAAGGTAACTGTAATTGACAAGTGTTTTAGGAAAGAAAATAATGTCACTAAACATTTCGAACATTATGTTCTGAAACTATATCCCGTTTTTTAACTCCCTTTGTTACTCTGAGCACTATTAACTATATCTGTTTAAAAAAATCGCGTTCATCCGTTTCTGCGTAGAAGAAGGGAAAACTGACTAACATACTCTCGCTTTTATAATATTAGTATGATTGTTTATTTAACTTCAGTTATTTATTAAATTATCCTACTTGCGTAAGCTAAACACAAGGACAATTTTGCCTAGAAAACACGTTGCTGGGTATACCGCTGCATGTAAGAACCTAAAACGCTTCGTAAATTATACGTATACCTCCTTCCTTTTAAGAATCAGGTTTAAAACTGTTTCATTTTCTAATGCGATATCATTGTGCTGTGTTTGCAAACACAAAGAAATGTAGGGGACCTCGTTTGTACAGTGGCAAGATAGCTCGTCTCCTACAAAGGTGACTGGGGTTCGAATACTGTTGGAGTTGGTCTTCGGATTTTCGCATGTGGCAATCATGCTGGACGATGGGGCTGGTTAGCGGGTTTTCTCGGGGTCTCCCGATTCGCCCGCCCCATCATTCCAGTGCTGCTTCACACTCAAACTATGTCACTCCACACCAGCGCCTTCTCAATAAAATTTACGTTCGGGGTCATTAATTTGACGACTTCAGAGGAAGATCATAACTAAGGAAAAAAAACAGAAAAATGCCGTTATTTAAAGGCTCTATACTAAATTATGTAACTGAACTTAAATTCAATTTAACACACAAAAACAAATCATTGTCATACACAGAAACTGCATTAGTAATTTAAGAAGTTACTTTCGAAATATTTGGGGGAAAAAACGTATTTCTCTGATTTCAGACATTTTAATGGCGGACCAGTAGCCTATTGAGGAGGTCTGACATAGAAGTTAAATGCTAACCAAAGTTTGTTGACTCACAAAGAGATGCAGTTTCGTAATGGAAATATACGCGACGTACTAGCAGTCTACTGTACGAAAATTTTAACTATCAAAGCTTTTTAAAACTTACACTTATTTGATATATTGTGAAATGCAGTTCAAATGTACACCTGAATGCTTGTTAACAGCTCGCTATTCTAACAAGGCCACACGCTGCATCCTGAAATACGACGCAGATAGCTGGCGTCGACCTCCGCTGGCTGTGCTTGGCTTGAAAAGACGTTCCAGAAGCAATAAAACATAATTTTATACATGCATGAAACAGTGTTAGTTTTGTAGACGTTACTTGGGGGTACATTATCTTATCATAAAAAAAATTACTAAGTTAGTTTTCTCACAACATAATTTCAAAGTGAACATTTGCATGTTTTTAGTTCATACACCCCCAAATGCCAATAAACATAATGAAAGGAAGTAATTAACAGTAAAAGTACATGTCATGGGGCCAGGGCTTTAAGTATAAATAAACCCCTATAAAAACCTTATGTACTTTAAAAAAAATTCTAAAAAGCCAAAAAAAAAATCCCAAATTTCTGAAATTATTTAAAAATACAAAACATTGTTTGAATGGGTTTTTATATCCGTAAAGCTCTAGCCTATGATATGGACTTTTATTGTGAATTATTTCCTGTACAAACTAAAATCACGCAAATTTTGACTTTGAAGGGCCATTATGGGAAAACTGCCTAGGCAACTTTTATTGTAAAAGAATAATGTACTCCCAGGTAACTTCTACAAAATCAAATAAACTTCGAATGCCTGTCACATTGTACAATATATTTTGTGAATTTACAAAAATTAAATTCTTGGAGACTCGTTGTCAAAAATATTTTTTTTATGTCACTTCAAACAACTGTAAGATTTTCAAGAATTTAGTAGTAACTATTCAAAAATTATTTTAAATTATACAAGAATATTTGTAAATAAACATACATATTTGCATGATTGTAAGCATTTTCTGTCAATTATACAATATTTTTTTGTAAACCTACGAAATTTTTTTTATAATCTAGTTTTCTAATTATTTTGTAAAAGTACAGAAAAATTTGTGCTATTTATACGCACGTGTGGTACACATCCAAACTGTTTCTTACAGTGTAGGTTATTTTCTGGCCACGGTGTCATAACAAGACTGGATATGACAGTTAGCTTACCGTCCGAGCTTCACGCGGTCTGACGTCGAGTAGTAATTAGATTCCTGGTAAATGAGGACGTGAGCTGCTCTGGTCCGACATCCAGATCCCAGGCCGGTCTTGTACGTGGAGGTTTCTTGTCTCATTAAACCGCTCGTGTATGTAACAACGGCGCAGTGTGCATACTGGTTGATCCTGGCCGCACGAGCAACACCACTGACGCAAATCTGACATGGACGTAGGGAAATTCCCGCCAGGAGATGGACAACAGCCTCAGGTTACCATTTTGTTTATTTCACAGGAGAAATGTTCTGCTTTTATATTCTGTTGCACTAACGATTGTTCTTTTATAACAGCTAATAAGTGTAATTTCAGAAACTAAACTTAGTGTTTCGTTTTAGCACACATTAGTATCAGTTTAGTACTTGAGCTTATAAAGGCTAAGAGTAACTGGCCACATAAACATTCATGGAAACCAAATTGTAATGCTTATGGGCTACGGAAAACAATGTCAGTACACTGTTAGACTAACTGCTCTCTCCCTAAGTGTTGAATTTTTTATTTGCAAATCATAACATAGTTTTCATTGAAATAACTTCAAACATGTCATAACAAAGCAATTTGACATTTTGTTATTTTTTCTACGGATTTGAAACCGAGCGAGGTAGTGCAACGGTAACATGTTGATCTCGCAATCCAGAGGGCCAGGGTTCGAATACCGGCTCCAGCAATCCTGATTTTGATTTCCCATTGTTTCCCAAAGTTGCTAAAGGGGATTGCTGGGATGGTTCTTTTACATAGGACATGTCCGACTTCTTTCCTAGGTCCTGTTCTTGTATAAATTTGTGAGTAATCGTTAGGACGATGAAAATTTTGCTAGAAGAAAATTACCCCCGTTTTGTTTCAGTGCCTTACGTGCACATCTGCACTTCTTCAGAGTCAGTAATTGGATGTTTTAACTGTTACGTATCTTAGGGTTCTACAAGCAAAGTACTCACGTCTGGTGTTGCAGTATCCTTACTGTAATTGGCACAGTCAAATAGGAGGCGTCACTTCACAAAGACACGTGACCAATAACCACAAAGCAGAGCTGCAGATGTGGACGTAATCGCTGAAACAAACCGGGGCAAAATTCTTCTCTCGAAACGTTCATGGCCCTAGTAAGGTTGATTCTACTACAGGTTAGAAATGAAATACGTTTTCTTATGGGAGAACTTGGCACAGGGAAAATTTCTGCCACAAGTTTTGCTTCAATCGCTAACGTACCAGATAAATACGAAACCGTAGTAAAATGAAATTAAAATAAACTTGAAAAGTATATTAATCATTTCATTTTATTTTAAAGAGAAAATAAACCGTTTTCGCGTTTTAAATTTTCAACTTAACGTAACTTAAAATTCAGGAAAGCTCTGTGATGGGTCAGGTTGGTGCACTAGCGTACCTGCGCTCAAGTGGCAGAACTTTTCCTTGTGCCAAACTTACAACATTGATCTTTCTAACCTGTAGTAGAATTAACCTTAGCCCTAGTAATCGAACTTAATGGCCTCGCTGTCTACGAGACGCAAATCCTGATAAAAACAGAATTATTCGGTTTATCCAACAATATTTGAGGGGCTGAGATTCATAGTGGTGTAAGTCACAATTATTTAGTTTAGGTCGTTCGAAATAAAATGAGCACTAAAAATATGACGTTTGAAAAATATCACTAGCCGTTGCTGCACTGAAATATAGTTGCCTTACGGCTTGTATGGTTGGCAGCGAATTTGCCGAATATTGTTCCCAGACGTTTCCTGTTTAAATACAACACCTAAAAAATAAAATTAATGTAAATCGAAATATTTGTATTTTATTTAATTAATAATTTTTGTCAAACTATATAGGTTCCTACCGACTGCGCAATTTTTCTTACACGCGCAAACATCAAGTGACGTGTCCAGAGAGGTTAGACATTTACAGTCGCTAGACGTTACGAGCGGAAAGATACGAATTGCATGAAAATAGAAATTTAGCAAGCCTTTCGTGAGTGCTCACTTTATTCTGAATCGGGTATAGCGTCGTTTTTATACATACTACTCGCATTTTCCAAAAGAATATTCTGTAGCAAACATTTTACTTTCAACTGAATTTTTGAATTCCAATTGCATATTTCAAGAATGTACTGCATTTTGCACGTGAATACAAAAAAATTGTTTACGAGGACACTATTTTAACTGATTTGCACCACTATAAATCTAAGTACCTCATATATGTATGCGTTACCTGATGACTCAGAAATGGTAGCAGCTACTTGTGATTTTAATGTAGTATTTCCGGTGTGCATGTCATAATTACATTTTACGTCAGGTGACACGGATTTATGAGTTTGTGAAATAAAGTTAATTACAATAGAGCTAAAATTATACAATTTAAATCATGGTTTCTAAAAAACCAAAAACAAGCAAAAAAACAGTTACTACAAATTGTATCAGAATACCCAGCCTTATGGAAGGGGGGGGGGGGTAGTGCAAGGTCATCTCTAATTGACAATATTTTTCCCGCTATAAGCAATACTAAAGGCTCATCAACATTTTTTTATCATGTCATACCCAAAATGATAATCTACTTATCGTTTTACATTTTTGCGTAATTAATTACTTACTTATTACCTGAGGTTTATTTTAAGATAAGAAATATTCAGTTATTTCTTATCTTCTAACAAATATCAGAATAAAAGAAAGCAATTTATTTTCTATCAATGTAAAAACGTTTAGAAGACTAATAATATTTAGAAATGATGGTACTGTATATCAGGAAAAATTTTTTGTGCCAACATATCCTTGAAAACACTATAATTTCTTGTGGCATGTGTGATTAGGTGATATATGTCTGACACAACGTAGATGTCTGCAGACCAATAACGTTCATCGAATATTACAATAGCGGGTTTCTTATTGCCTCTGTCAATTAGGGTAACAGTTCCACGTACAAGCTACAGACAGTCATCTTCTGATAGCTGAACGTGCGTTGAAACCCAGCAAACAGTCAAGTTTTCCCGCGATAAACCATTATCTCTAACCATAATCTACAATAATATTTATACCATGAAATGTCAAAACTACTTGTACGTTTTTAGGAATGCTTGTGGCGGAGAAAATACTGGAAATTACAGATCGCCGTATCCCATTCCCCGTATTTTTTTTTAATTCAAATAATTTTTATTCTTAATTTTTATGAGCATGCCATTGTAGCATGCAATGTCTTTATCCACTGTAACTTTTTTGAGTTTGGTATATCAGTTGCTTTAAGTGTAATCGTTAAAACGGAAACATGCAAAATGTTACTTTAAGAAGCCATTACGCGAAAACTATGTGAGATGAAAAAATTTCATAAGAGCCAAATTTAGTCACCTTTTGTGACTAAAATAAGAAAAAAATATCTAGTACAATTAAAAAATACAAAAAATTGGTGATGAAAATTGCGGTAGACCGCGCCCTTAAACACGAGCACCGAATTTTCGAACTTTTAGCGTCATGCTTTGGAGTGAATGTTCTTTTCGTAGGCGAACTATTACGATGCGTGTTAAGTAGTTACGTCAAAAATGAATACACGCAACTCGTTTCAACGCATTTCAATCGCAGCAGCGGGATTCTGTAACTCGTTATATGTTGGTTACCGGTAGTTACGAGCTGGAAACGAGACAAATAGTTTATGAATTGAAAGAGCGATTCTATAACACCTGCTTTCCTACAGCCGCCGATTCATTACCGAAAATCCTTGCCAATCACGTCTGAGGGAACCATAAAAAATAGTTATCTTATCGAGGGGTGCCAGATGCCTCGGAAACGTATCGCGTCGTGTTTTTACTGTTAAATTCCATAAATAAACACTTGTTGAACAACATTCAAACATTGAATATTGTATTATCTTAGGGTCCTGATAATCATTTTCTTACGCATTTTTTACAGAATATAAGAATGACAACAAGGTAAATAATAACTTATATTTTATATACGATTGTACTGTCTCAAAAAAGTTAAAGATAATTGGCTTTGATTATGTGTTTCATGGTAGAAATCCTTCGAATGTAACTAATAACAACGGTTTTCTTGAAAGAACTACGAAATTTGTTATATTGTTTTAATTAATGTGAACCATAACCTAACCTGTATATAACCTATAGGCGTGTGTCGACAGTAATTTCGTCCCTTGATTGGCAAAAGGGCGAATGTTACGTACTTTATGATTTTGAGTTATTGTGTTAGTAAAATTCCTTGGAATTTAATACACGTCCTGGCAAAAGGACACTTGTGTATGTATGCTAGGCAACATGCTATATAAAAAAACCACACCCTAGCTTGGGGTCACAGTTGTATCCTGGCAAAAGGGCCATAAAACCCTAGATTATTGTTATGCAAGCTTTTTAGACCAGTGTTTTCGTGTCTGAACAATATAAACTGTGTAACGTATTATGTTGTACCACAGTTTTTTGTCGGGTGAAATTGAAATGTTTGTAAAATTTCGTTGTAATTTTTAAGATTCTACAATGAAGAAGTAAGAACTTATTTACTCCTTGTTAAGGTTATGTTACACAAAGAAGTTTTGTATTCTTAAGTTGTCAAATATAGTAAACAAATAGTTAGTCAATTTATTTACAATTTTGTGTATGTAGCTGTATTGTGGCTGTACTGTTGGAGCTTTTTGACAAGGGATGCGTCTAAGAAAGCTGTTAGTAAGCAAAATACGTGATAAAGTACATTTTGAGTTGTCAGGTATGTTTGGACTTGTCTGTCAAGCACATATTTTACAGATTTAGGCAACAGTTCAAATAAAACATAAACTGTATGGTTCACAGAGAAAGTCAACTTTAACCTCAATTTTTCATACTCCAACGCTTCTGTTTTGTGTAGTAATGTTTTACATAGTAATTATTTATTGTTCGTATCCATGATGTCAAGAGGTATGAAACTAGTGAAGCTGGCTCTGGGACTGTTGATTTCTCAGGAAGAAAATCCAGAAAGTCAAACAATCTGGAAGCGAGAACTTGCAATAGTGGTGCTAAAAGTGAAAATTTACGAATAATTGCTAGTAGTGAAGGAGAAGTGTTGTAAATAACGATCCAGATGTCGTGATTCAATTGGCTGAAAATGAAAATGACTTCACGTGTGCAAGGGAGGAAGTACGTAACAAAGATGTAGAATCCAGTGTTTCAGTTAGTTCAAGCGTTTTGATTAAACATGAAGGAGACATAGGCCTAATTGAAGAAAATGGAGAAGAAGCTATGACTGAAGTAAAAAGGGAAGTTGGACGAGGATTTGCGGATGTGCTGATGGCATCTGCATTGGTTGAAAGGGAAGATCAAGAGGAGTCAAATCAAAATGATGTCCTTACTGATGACAGCGAAGATGGACATGAAATAACCGATGAAATAAAACGGAAAAGTGGAACTTTGAAAGGCCAAGTAGCACGGCTTGAAAATAAGAGACTTCGCCAATGTGGAAAGGGACATGTTACAAGAAAGGGTACCGTACAGCTAAAGATGCTGGTGAAGTAGGGGTTATAACCCATGTAGGGGGAATAAGTGTGTGAAAATGTCAGAGTGCTTTACATTTGCAGAGGATGACAGGAAGAAATTATTTGATTTTTACTTGTAAATGGTTGACTCGAAACAGCAGCGAGATTTCCTAATTTATAATATTAAATTCCTTTCTGTTATGGTAGTTCATGTGGCAAAATTCATTATTTTATATTTGCTTGGCATAGGCCTAATGTTAGTTTTATAGCCGTTACTTGTGACAACATTTTCCACTTGTATAAAATTTTTAGCTCACATATTGTTCCCATAGTGGCATGTCAGAGTAATAATTTGCAAGTTACAGGAACACAGATTGAACAAAAACCAAGTTACTTACTCAAATTAAGTAATTTACACTGAAATGAGATAATATGGGCTATATGCTAAAAGATTTAAAAACACAATGTAATTCCTTTGTACTTAAAAAAAATCCTATAATGTCGAACATTTACCTCATGTAAGGCCATTTTTAAAAAAGACAATTTGACTTTGTTGTGTGTTTTTAAATTTTTTATCATAGTACTTATAATATCAAATTTCAGTGTAAATTGTTTTATTCAAGTAAGTCACTTTGTTTTTGTTTAACGTATGTTCCTGTAACTTGTAAATTCTAACTTTGGCATGCCGCTATGGGAAAACTATGTGTGCTAAAGAATTTCTGCAAGTGGAAAATGTAGTTACAATTACGTCTATAAAACTAATACTATGCCAAGCAAATATAAAATTTGGAATTTTTACCACGTGAACACCCTAAAAGGCATCGGTCAATAGAAAAATAAATTAGATACGAAACAGATAACGAGACATCATTTCTTGCCATTTGGTCAGAGAAAAGTAAGTATTTGTCGTCGGTTCTTATTGGCTACGCTAGATGTTTCAGGTAAAGTGCTTCGATACACTGAGAGTCAAAAAATTAATATCACCTTGTAAAGTCTAAAGATGTTTGATTTTGTAGCTCAAATTGTGGCTGTACTGTACTTGATAATTAAAATGAATGTACTTCATTGGAAATTGTGAGAATCCTTGATATTGTTGCGTAACGTTGCCATGTTTCACATTAATGAAACTGCACAGCATAGCATTTTAAATATGTAATTTCAAATTTGGTAAAGTCTTAATGTACATGCAGGTATTACAGGGTTCTATTTTAAATTAATAAAAAAAATTTCCAAAACATTAAAACAATTTTTGCACATTCAGTGCTTGTAATATAGACTAATGTAGCTTACTTTTTAAAGCCTGGCAAAAAGGAGAATGCACGTTCCATTAACTGGCAAAAGGGTTAATGTTAAAAAATAATGACAGACAGTCTGGCAAAAGGTCCAATGTCCCACATCTTATATTTGGATATTCACATTAAATAATGCAATTAGTGTAACTGGATGCAATTCGTACATGCATCACCAGGAAACGTGTGTTAATACTCACACATATATTTTTTGTCTTTATCATATTATATTTTTATAAACAGTTTTTTGCTCGTGCTGTAAAGTTACATTTTTGTAACGTTCACTCTTTTCCAATCAAGAGACAATTTGGTTTGCAGTAACTTGCTGGGGTGTATAGCGTAGTGGAGCTATGGTGGAAACACGAAAAATTTAAAATCAATTGTTGATACTCTGACTCAGCCCTACTAATGATGTAGACTTAAGGTAGGCACTTACTGTACTTAAGAAGATTCTCTTTCCTCCAGCTACATAGTTGTTATGGATATCATATACATGTTTTTGTCCCTGTTTGTATGTTGCTGCTGTAGGATAAATTGGTCGCAATAATTGTATCTTCTGCTATTTACTCACATATTATGTTCTCATTGTATGCTCCTACTGTATGTCTAGTATTTGTTTCAATGTATGTTTATAATATATGTTCCTACTGTATGTTTTTTTATGTTCGTACTGTATGTTTGCATTGTCGGCTATTGTATTCTCCCACAATGTTCCTATTGTATTTTTTGTATGTTTCTATTACATATATGTTCTAATTTATGTTTATCCTGTATGTCTCCACTGTATTTCTAACTGTGTGTCTCATATTCTGCTACTTGTACCCTCAAATGGTACATGGTAATCTGTGTGTTTCAGATTGTAATTTCCATATTATCAAATTATTATGTACATTTTGCTGTTGTAGCATTTGTAATTGGTTCTGTGATATTTATTTGTAATCATTATGTTCCTCATTACTTTATATTTTGTATAGTTCCTAGTAAAGAGTCGAGATGACTCATGGGAACATGTGAAAATAAATAAATAAATAAATAAATATTAAGATTTTACCATTCCTACATAGGTTTTTAAAATAAAAATATAACACTAATTTTATTAAAATGCCAACTACTTAATTGTCTTGCACTAGACTCGTTTGAGCTTTTTTTGTTATAGTCAAATGGTTTTGTCATCAGTGACATCATGCCGACGAGATTTTAAGTGTTAAATACACCTACTAATAAAATATCGTACTTTTTTTCAGGAACTAAAAATACAGCTATCAAAGATAGGCCTAAAAATTGTGAAATAGTATAGGGCCAACAGGCACTTCCTCCAGAAGTATTGGAATATTTCATTAATAACCACTAAATGTCATAGAATGGGTTATACATATGTAACATTGTACATGTATCTCTCAATAAACTTATGTATTAGTAGGACCGTAGGTAATTTTTCCTGTACATTACTTACAGTACATCAGCTTCAGTATTCACATGGTTAGCCTAACTGAACATACAAAAACTTTTTAAATACATAGAAGGTAGATTTATTTCTTCAAATTGTCAGTTTTAACTTGGGAATATTAGAGGAATACTGACCACACCTTTAAAATGGAATAGGTGTCTGGGGGTCTTACCCCAAGTAATTTTTTATTTCAGGAGGCAAAAAAGTGCTGTTTCAGCAGTTTTGTAACTAAAAATTAAACTTTCTATTGATGGAAATATTCTTAATTTTTTAACCTGTAACTTCAATTTTTGGTAGCCTACAGAGGGGAGGGGTTGTTACAACCCTTAAACCCCCTCTCCGATACGCACCTGCAATTCTTAAATGCTAACTTTCAGATAAACTTAAAATATATGTCTATACAAATGTGTAGAATGTAAATAGAACTTGAAACTTACTCAAGTTACATAATCCTTATGAATAATGTATTGAAATTATAGAAACGTTCTTTCAGGAACTGACATTAAATTATATAAAATTATGAAGCTATAAGTAGTGTGTACATACAGTGAACTCTTTATCTACATTAATGTATCATTTGCATTTTCACAAATAAAACTACATCCTTCATCTGAGTACAGCCCATGTAATAAAATTATAACCCTTCCCCCACCCACTTAACACGAAAATATGTCAAAGTTATATGGAGGTGTAAAATATACTTCCAAGTATAAAGAACATTTGTAGGACCATAAGTTAGGCTGTAGAGCTGGCACCTCACAAAATTAATTTTAAAATTTTTTACTTATAGTTGCAAAATTATTTATGTTGCTTAACATCGGAAGCTATTGTTATATCTGCTGCATCATGCTTCAGTTTTCACAACAGAATGGCTGAAGGTTACTTAGCATGGGACCTTTTGCTGATGAAAGAAAGAGTTAGTGTGCAGGAGAGAAGCGAGGAAAGGTGTCGTCTACGTGATGCTCAGAATCAGTTTGATCTTCCGCAAAATGAGTTTATCTTCATGTTTAGAGTGACACCAGACATAGTAGTGTTAATAACAAATGCTGTGAGAAACGATATAGAGCATGCCCGGATTAATGGCTTGGCTCCTGTGATGCACGTAAAGCTTTTAGCAGTGAGTAATTTTTTCAAGTTATATAATGATGTACTTCTTCAGCAATAAAAGGCATAACTCTTATCATATTTTGGTTAAATAGGTTTTAGCAGCTCTTAACTTTTATGCACAAGGCTCATATCAACGTTCGGTGGGAAATCAATGGGTACAGTTCCCAATGACCCCTGAAGACCGAGCTGCTGTACGCAGAAGGTTTGCAGAGGCAGCACAACCATTTGAAGGTGCAATTGGTGCAATGGACTGCACCTTGTCAATATCTTGGGGCCTCAAGATCATGAAGAGGCATATGTAAACCATCATGGAACCCATTCCCTAAATGTGCAGGCAGCGAGTATTAACATACACGTACTTTCTGTACTACTGTTCCGAAGACATGTAGTTACTAAATTAGGTATACAGAAGTGTAAGTAGGTGTTGGTAGTTGCGATGTTGGGCGACCCTACTATTAACGATAGAAACTTATATTTTGAAAAAATACATTCATTAAGAATCTTATGAGTTTTCAGTACATTCATACACAAAAAGTTATTTTGCAGAGTAAATGATTCATACATGGATGACTCTAGAGTAAATGTTCTCACACGAAGTCCACAGAACATAATATAATAACTTTACATTAATAACAAGTCACGTGTGGTACTTCTTTACAGATAGTAGATCCAAATTTGAAAGTTTTGAATGTAAATGCTAGATTTCCTGGAGCTAGGAATAATGCATATATTTGGAGCCAGTCCACTATACGCCATGCCATGGAATATCACAACCACCATGGAGAACGCCGTACATGGCTTATAGGTATGTTAAATAATTCACTTGTTTTGAATTTGCCTGTAGTTAGCATATTTTGCAATTTTCTTACAAATTATCTTTCTTTGTGATACAAGGTGATGCTGGCTACCCACTTGAACTATGGTCAAAGACACCATTACCCAGGTATCCAGAAGACACTAGACAGTTTGCCTACATACAACAGCTGTGCATGGCACGAAATCCAGTGGAACGGTTTTTTTGGCTGTTTGAAGTCTGCATGGCGATGCCTTTTATATCAAAGGGTTTTGATGTACAAACCCGGCCTTGCTGGAAGAATCGTCAATGCCTGTTGTGTTCTCCATAACCTAAGAATTCACCACAGGCTACCTGTGGACGATTTCTACAATGATGAGTTGTTAAACGAAGTTGCTGCTGACCTCGGCAGCGATATTGGTAGAGGTGGCCCTCGTGCTCTTGCTCAAAGGGTCCAGAAACAAATAATGAGGGAGAGATTTGGCCATCTTGTGGATGGAGATAATTAGCTCTAACTGAAAATGTTGCCAGGAAATGTTATATGCACTTTTTGTAGAAACCTGTTATATTATTGAACTCGATAGAAATATAGCACCCATAGAGCCAACTCCTGTACTAAGCCCACAGCACCAACCCTTTAAATCCACGTGGATTAAAACTTGACGGAAAATGTGAACAGCTCTCGTGCATCGAACATTTAAAATTTATTTGGCTTTCCTATTTTGTTCTACAACATTTGTCTACAATTATTTTTTAAGCTCAGTAAAAATGTACTTTCCCCATAAAAAAAAGAAAGCACATGTACCTGTGAGGTACTAAAGACTTAACATGTTTTTGTTATACATGCGTAATTACATACTAATAAAAATGCATACATATCAGTCCTTCAGGTTCGTATGAATATGTTTACAGTAAATTATTACTTATTTCACATTATAAAATGTTACACTTTGATATTCGTGTAATTGACAATAACTAATATTATAAGTTATATTTGTAATGTCCAATAAATTTTTCAAATCTAAATTAACTCATATGAGTTGCACTTTATTTTAATTAAATTTTTTGCAGAAACAACCAATTAACAATGGCAAGACTTAGTAATTATTAAATGTTGAATTTGTTGTAAATAATGTCCTAATTGTATAATCAATATGTACAAATACAGAATACACCTTGTTAGCAAACACGTTAACATTCTTTTTAGACAGTTTTAAAACGTCGGTTTCTTAACGTTTTTTTAACCGGCTACAGATAGCATAGTGGCTAGAACACAGCTTCTTAACAAAAAGATCAGGGTTTCATTCCTATAATTGCACCTGACATTGCACTCCATATAATTTTTTTAAAGATGGTCTATTTACTTCACCCTTTCATTCCAGCATTGCTAACTGTTAACCTCGTATCATCCCTCACCAATTATAACTTTGGCGTAAACCTCTGATGACTTAAAAGCTCTTCACATTCACTACTTTACCAAATATAACTACCAATATTTTAAGTAATATTATGCTAACGCCAGTTTTTAAATTCACTGCCATTGAATAATATCATTATACATAGACTTAATTTTGTTGGCAGCAATGTAATTTTTTAGCACACATTTGATAAGTTATCTGGAAGACCTAGGAATGACACAAAACTTAAGCATCTATTAAATTTGCAAAGCTGAAAGTGATACTGTTTACAACAGAGAATACAGAAGAAAAATTATACAGTTATTTATATTGTACTGTGCATAACTGTAGAAATTGCAACGAAGCATCATGTTTATCATCTGATGTAGGCACATGGCTTGCAGGTGGAGGAATTTATGCTTGCACTATTGATTTTAAGTTAAAATATGTTTTAAGCCAAACTCTAAGTGTGTAGCTATGTTTATTTTAAAACTGATAGAAAACAACCACAATTAATCCTATGACTCTAATTTCGGTAACATTTATTGTACTTAAAAAGTTCTTAGGTACTTAGAAATTATTTTATATTCTGGTACAAGAACAACTTGATATATTTTTATTTGCAAACACCAAGGCTCATAGATCATAGTAATGGGAAGCTTGTTGGTGTGAATATGGAAATTTGGTTATTTTTTATAGGTATTCCAAAATTTTAGTTGAACCTGTGAAATAACAATACTAATGAAGTTCTGAAAACACTGTAAAATGGCAATATTTTATAAACTTAATAATTTCACGTACTTCGTCTTCGGACAAGTTTAATGTTGCATTGCACTGTACCATAAAAAGCTTAGATACACTCTTTACCTAAACCTTATACCATGCCAAATGATATGCATAAGATGAAAGTTAGTGACTTCCACAGTTAAGCATACTAGTACAGCCCTTATATAATGAACGCCCTTATAACATTTTCTTGGCTAAAGGAATCTTTAATTCTGCCCCTGAATAATTTTGTAATGTAAAATACCCTCTTATGAGGTTTTCTTCTTTATAAATCATTCATTTTGAGTCCCTTCAGGAACGTTATAACAGGGTTCTACTAACTTATTAGTATATGGGATTAAATAATTTGCAATTCCATCTAAAGGCAGTGCGAGGTTTCGCAATCACCTGTCATAAATGCTCAATTTTTACATTTATTTTTTTTTCTGTACCATAAAAATTAAGCTTTCTGTGGTACGTGTCAAAAACTCTCATAACAAACAAGTGTGTCTATGTCTACAGCAAATAACTGCTGGCATTGTTTTTTTTAATATGTCAAAAATTGGCCTTATTTACTACATAGGTTTATTAAGGGTGCAGAGTTGCAAGACCACCACTTTTAAGTCCTTAGAAAGTAAAGTACACTTCATTCTAATGTGTTCATTTAATGATATTTAAAGAGGTGCTACAAAATTTACACCAAAAAAAATTCATTAACTTACAAAGAATTTGAAGTGTTCCTTAGTGTATAATAAGAAATATTTCTAACTAGATATAGCCAAATTGGTTTCCTATAAAATGTTTGATGTGTAATGTTATGTGGATAGTGTTTATGTGTGTAATTTTTTGTCTGGAAATAATTCTTAGTCATAGAATTATATAAACATTTTATAATTTTTAACTTTTGTTCTGCAAACTGTGCAGTACAAGTATACCTCACGATTAAGTAGAAGAGTTCAATACTTTTATAAACATAATATAAAAGTACTATTTATTAACAAATGTATACTAGTTGTAAAATAAATATAAAACAAAACCTATATCCACAATACTATTATCTTGTTATAAGTGTCTATCCGTAGCTGATGTAATAAAAATAATAAAGAATTACAGTATCCTACAATGGTGTCTTTAACATTTACAGACATTACCAAGTAGGAAGCGTTTTCGCACTATGCTGGAAGCAGTGTTCAAAATAAATAATCTCTATTATGACTGACACTTTATTGTACAATAAAATCAGCATTAAAAATCAAGTGTAACATTCAACAAACACATAAAAGTTACAGTTAGACCACACAAGGTAATAGATTGATGTGGACAATTTACTAAATTTTGACTTTTACAAATCACTACTTTGTTCTCAACATGCCACATGAATGCCAGCCTTCCAACTCAAACAACTTCATCTTTCAAGCGATAAAATTTCTTGAAAGTCTCTCCACTTGTTGCTTCTTTCCATATATTTAAGTAGGCCCTACATATTATCAACTGTATGCATGAAATCATACAGTCAAACACAGTAACCAATCCCACATTAAATCAAAGGACACAGTAGCAACAACATTTAAGTTAAAATAATGGAATATGAACCTAGCAAACCACATAACACAGGACGTATGTGTAATAAATGAAATGAATATATTTTAATTTTACATTTATTTACTTACAGCAATTAATAAATTTATTAAACAAAGTAACAACATTGTATGACATGTTACAGTAATTAATAATATGCGTTTCGGACACACACATTATTCCTGTCAGCATGATACAAATCTCCACACTCAATTTTGCCATAGTGCCTATTTACTGCAGTGTTAATCATCTTGCAGTGAAATTTTTTAATGGCTAAAACTTAAAAAGTAACTAAATAGTAATGGTTTGACTAATGATTGTAGGCATTCATAAAACACGTAAAGTATTTATGTACTTCTTAGAATGTAAATAAGTATCATAATTTATTTAGTTCATTTCAGACCAGAAGTTGTGAAGTGATTTTAGGTTATCTTATAAACATTACTTCAATGTCATTAACTTTCCAACATTATCAACAAATGTCTATAGCTCCCTTTTTTAGACTGAAATAGCTGTACATTAGGTGTTCAGGATGCACAATCACAAGAGGTATTGATTTAACAAATGAAGAAAAAAAATTAATGTCCTCTTAGGGTACAAGACTTCTCCCCATAGATTAATTTCAACGACACGAGCTGAAATTTTACTCTGCTTGAGCTACCAGCGTGCCTTTTTTTAGACATGTAGTTGATTTCGCTTGTAGCGACAACAGTGCTGACAATTGTAAGTTATACAAAAACATACAGTGTAAGTTCTACACATAAGCAGTTGTAAAATTCATTACACTTAATACAAAATTAGTTTACTGTTGTTACATATGAATTTTTACGGAATTACATTTGGCAGTTTCGACAACTGAAATGGTTGTCCTGCCCTGTTAGTTAAATGTTTCACTTGGGTGACAAAATAAAACCAAATTCTTTGTAAGCCTAAAGTGTAAAAATACAGTACATTCTTTTGCATGTGAAAATGCATTAATGAGCTGTGCATTAGAAAAATATTTGTTGTTGCACTCACTTTATTTTCAAATTTACTCTTTATTACAAGTTACGATGTGTTGCTTTATACAAACTTCAGTTATTAAAGGAAATATGTTGTGATAATCAGAAATGCCACAATAGTTATGTAATATTTTTAAAGACCATTTTAAATTTACTTTCATTAATTTTATTTAATAGATAATGTTTTATGTGCTAAGTTCTTGATGGTATGTATCGGTTTTTAGCATATAAATGCATGGAATTGGATACTGACCGCAAACTGTTAACATTACTGAACACTTAAAATTTATTGTTAATGTTAACAAGGATTGTCAATTCCAAGGTCCCATTAGTCCTACAGCTAGTTAAATTAACATGACAATATGTGTAACAGTAACCATAGATAAAGAGGAACATATATGAAAGAACTGTTAAAAATTATAAAAATTTGGCCTTCAACACACCACACTTTACGCATGACTCAACATAAATACATGCAACACAGTCATAAATCTCTTCTTTACAGTCTGCCCTGCTTCACAGCAAAACATACACAATTTGTATGGAATTGTTATATAAAAAACCATGATAAAGTATGCCAAAAAAAATCCACAGTGGAAAAAGTAATGTAAAAAAAAGAATTACAAAAACACATTAAAAATATATTTGTGAGTTTACTGAATTAAATAATGTAAGAGGAATGGTATAATAACATGTACTACGTATGTTCTCAGGTATACAGCATAAGGGTAAAAATTGGTTGCACTGCACAATTATTATACACTTTGGAGTGTTCATATTAAGAAATTTTTCATGTAAATCATTTAACATATTTAGCTTTGAACACATAAGCTCTGTGTTATTTTTCAGTAATTCGGTTTGTACTTTGCTGTTTCTGCCAACATAAATGCAGCCTCTGCTTGTCTATCAGCAGCCCGTGCCAGCATCTGTAAAACCATTAATGAATAGAACTTATGTAGTGACACAGCATAAAAGGTAACATATTCTGCAAGGATAATTTGACAGTTATGATCAACAGAGGAACTGCAACAAAAGTCACATGAACAAACATTACAACAGTTGTTAATTTTTTTATTCTAAGAGCCAATACGATAAAATTACTGATGCAAAAAAAAAAATACATTACAGTGCATTTTGCATTTTCTCTCTCATCCAAAAATGATCAAATCATTAAAGCTAGACTGAAATTAAAACAATTAAAAAAGCAAAAGTAATGTGTAAAATTAATAAAACTGAAAAACATCTGACACTAACAAAAAAATAAAAGGACACACAAGCAGACACTGCAGTAAACCAGACATAATACTATACAACAAACAGTAGAAAATCTATAAGTGCAATTGAAAGCTGCAATATGTACCAAAACAAGAGATAATTTAACAAAAAATAAATTACCTACAAGAAAAACAGCTACAAAGTAGTAAGTACTGTCCTAAATAAGTCCCCATTCGCATGTGAATAAACAAAAGATTACATGCATATATGTCTGCACACTCCATAACATAAAACTTTGTTAATCTCTGTGTGACCCATTCCTAAAGTGTTCACCAACAAATTCTAAACTGGAAACATATGACTTCTTGTAAAATAAAGTTATTTTCTACTGGTACCACCACTGAGTACAAGTATTTCGAAAAAAAAACTTTGTAATTCTCTGCGTAACCCATTTATAAAGTGTTCACCAACAAATTCAAAACTGGACATATATGACTGCATGTAAAAGTAAGTTATTTGATACTGGTACCACCACTGCGTACAAGTATTTCCAAAAAATCTTTGTAATTCTCTGCGTAAACCAATTATAAAGCGTTCCCCATAAATTCAAAAATGGAATCATATGACTGCACGTAAGTTATTTGCTACTGGTACCACCACTGAGTACAAGTATTTCCAAAAAATCTTTGTAATTCTCTGCGTAACCCATTTATAAAGTGTTCACCAACAAATTCTAAACTGGAAACATATGACTGCTTGTAAAATAAAGTTATTTTCTACTGGTACCACCACTGAGTACAAGTATTTCGAAAAAAAACTTTGTAATTCTCTGCGTAACCCATTTATGAAGTGTTCACCAACAAATCCAAAACTGGAAACATATGACTGCATGTACAAGTAAGTTATTTGCTACTGGTACCACCACTGAGTACAAGTATTTCTAAAAAGTCTTTGTAATTCTCTGCGTAACCCATTTATAATGTGTTCACCAACAAATTTAGAACGGGAAACATATGACTGCATGTAAAAGTAAGTTATTTGCTACAAGTACCACCACTGCGTACAAGTATTTCCAAAAAAACTTTGTAATTCTCTGCGTAAACCATTTATAAAGCGTTCACCATAAATTCAAAACTGGAAACATATGACTGCATGTTAAAGTAATTTATTTGCTACCAGCACTGCGTACAAGTATTTCCAAAAAAAAAAAACTTTGTAATTCTCTGCGTAACCGATTTATAAAGTGTTCACCATAAATTCAAAACTGGAAACATATGACTGCACGTAAAAGTAAGTTATTTGCTACTGGTACCACCACTGCGTACAAGTATTTCCAAAAAAGCTTTGTAATTCTCTGGGTAACCCATTTATAATGTGTTCACCAACAAATTCTAAACTGGAAACATATGACTGCTTGTAAAATAAAGTTATTTTCTACTGGTACCACCACTGAGTACAAGTATTTCGAAAAAAAAACTTTGTAATTCTCTGCGTATCCCATTTATAAAGTGTTCACCAACAGATTCAAAACTGGACATATATGACTGCATGTAAAAGTAAGTTATTTGCTACTGGTACCACCACTGCGTACAATTATTTCCAAAAAATCTTTCTAATTCTCTGCGTAAACCATTTATATAGCGTTCACCATAAATTCAAAGCTGGAAACATATGACTGCACGTAAAAGTAAGTTATTTGCTACTGGTACCACCACTGAGTACAAGTATTTCCAAAAAATCTTTGTAATTCTCTGCGTAACCCATTTATAAAGTGTTCACCAAAAAATTCTAAACTGAAAACATATGACTGCTTGTAAACTAAAGTTATTTCCTACTGGTACCACCACTGAGTACAAGTATTTCGAAAAAAAAAAAAAAAAATTGTTATTCTCTGTGTAACCCATTTATAAAGTGTTCACCAACAAATCCAAAACTGAAAACATATGACTGCATGTAAAAGTAAGTTATATGCTACTGGTACCACCACTGAGTACAAGTATTTCCAAAAAATCTTTGTAATTCTCTGCGTAACCCATTTATAAAATGTTCACCAACAAATTCTAAACTGGAAACATATAACTGCTTGTAAAAGTCAGTTATTTGCTACTGTTACCACCACTGTGTACAAGTATTTCCAAAAAAAACTTTGTAATTCTCTGCGTAAACCATTTATTAAGTGTTCACTACCAAATTCTAAACTGGAAACATATGACTGCTTGTAAAAGTCAGTTATTTGCTACTGGTACCACCACTGCGTACAAGTATTTCCAAAAAGTCTTTGTAATTCTCTGCGTAACCCATTTATAAAGTGTTCACCAACAAATTCTAAACTGGAAACACATGACTGCTTGTAAAAGTCAGTTATTTGCTACTGGTACCACCACTGCGTACAAGTATTTCCAAAAAAAAAAACTTTGTAATTCTCTGCATAACCGATTTATAAAGTGTTCACCAACAAATTCAAAACTGGAAACATATGACTGCACGTAGAAATAAGTTTTCTTCTGCTGGTATCACCACTGCATATTATTTTCACCAAAAAAAACTTTGTATTTCTCTGCAGTAACTTATTTATAAAGTGTTCACCAACAAATTCTAAACTGGAAACATATGACTGCTTGTAAAATTAAGTTATTTTCTACTGGTACCACCACTGCGTACATTTATTTCCAAAAAAAACTTTTGTAATTCTCAGCATAACCCATTTATAAAGTGTTCACCATAAATTCAAAACTGGAAACAAATGACTGCATGAAAAAGTAATTTATTTGCTACCAGCACTGCGTACAAGTATTTCCAAAAAAAACTTTGTAATTCTCTGCGTAACCCCTTTATAAAGTGATTACCTACAAATTCTAAACTGGAAACATATGACTGCTTGTAAAAGTAAGTTATTTTCTACTGGTACCACCACTGTGTACATGTATATCCAAAAAAACTTTGTAATTCTCTGCGTAACCCATTTATAAAGTGTTCACCAACAAATTCTAAACTGGAAACATATGACTGCTTGTAAAAGTAAGTTATATTCTACTGGTACCACCACTGCGTACAAGTATATCCAAAAAACTTTGTAATTTCTGCGTAACCCATTTATAAAGTGTTCACCAACAAATTTAAAACTGGAATTTTATTTTAATTTTATTTTTTCTTGCAATTGGGCCTCAGCCCTGTGGCAAGGATTTGCTTATCCTACCGCTTCTCAATTTTTCGACCCCACCAACCTTATCCTAATCTCTCTCGCTTCTATCACTGTAAGAATTCTCTCGCAAACTCATTCCAATCCTTTACCATTCTCACCATCATAGTGTTTTTTCCTCTCTGTGTCTTCTTCCCCACCCTTTGTATCTTCCACTCATAATCACCACCTTTCCCTGAATATACCTCTCTGTATCTTGTCACCCAGTTGTGCCCCCCCCCCTCACCGCCTTACCAACCACTCCACTCTGCTCCTCTCCTGCAGTGCGCCCCACCCCAGTCTTCTCACCATTACTGATGTTCTGAAGTCCTCCTCTCTCTCCCCCTATGTCACCACTTATTTGTGACCCACCTAGCAATCCTTCTCTGCACCTTCTCCATCTCTACCACTTCCCTTCCCACGTACGGGTCGCAGACTGCCGCCGCATACTCCAAAATGTGCCTCACCACTACATGTAAAAATAACTTATTTGCTACTAGTAAAATCACTGCATACAAGTTTTTCAAAAAACTTTGTAATTCTCTGCTTAACCCATTTATGATGAGATCGCCAACAAATTTTAAACTGAGATTGTATGACTGCATGTAAATTAAGTTATTTGCTACTGGTAACACCACTACATACAAATTTTTCCCAAAAAAAAAAAATTGGTATTTTCTGCGTAACCCATTTATAAAGCGTTCACCAAAATATATAAAGCTGAGAACATATGACTGCTTGTAAAATTAAGTTAATTGCTACTTGTACCACCACTACGTACAAGTTTTCCCAATAAATGCTACATTGCCGGCAACATACATTAAAACACTGTCAGAGTTCTTCAGCTCACTATTGTAACATAGTAACATTTTTATAACTTAATTTGTGTGCATATTCTTTATCTGGGATGAAGGAATATTGCAAAACCTTGATACCAACTCTATTTAACTCATATTGCAAAATCTTTTTTTATGTGTCTGAATATAATTTTATTAATTTCGTATCCTGCAATAAATACGATACTGAAATAAAGACTGCGGCCACCTGGGTAACACTGGCGGATCAAAATCACAGACGCTATAAAGATAGTTACTATCTACTTTATCATTTCTGTGCTTAAAAAATACAGTGGCATTACAAAAATTTGTATTACACATAACATTATCGTAGTTAAAAAAGTACAATGCCAAAATCTCTCAGGCTCTGTTGCTACCTCGCCTTGAACGATAGTGTACAGCAATTAATACATTTGAATTATTAATCAATGGAAAATTTTCACAGTTCATATCATAACAAAATTGTATTATTACTTACAGGAAGTAGTAAATTATGAGATTTTATGCACAGCTTGTTTTGATGCTTCAATGGTTCCTATTTCAACACAGTCCCTTACAGTAAGGGCTGAAGGCACGACATCAACAACAGCGACATCACCAGATGAAAGTTTTTCCACTGCACCAACCTAGAAATTATGTAAACATAATGTGCCAACCACGCAACACATTTCATTTGTTTTTATGATGATGGGATGCTTACAATCTGGTAAACCAAGAAAAAATTGAATAGCCACTATTTTATTATTCCAATGCATAAGATTTTCTTTTCCACTTTATTATATAGAGCCTAATAAAGTTGTTATTCTATGTTCTTCTGACCAATTTACAATGTCTGTGAACAATTTTGGTTTTTTTTTTTAAATCGAGGTTTGGAGGAACAGGGTGTAAAAAGTAAACTAGCCTAAACTGTTTCAGTACTTTCGTTTAAATATTGGAAAGATTTGAGTTACAAAACTTGATATACCAATCTAAACATTTTTTTGTTACATTAGGTTTTTTAAGTTAGTTAGTTTAGTTTTTAGATTAGGTAACCTAATGTTAGATTAGGTCTGGTTAGGTTACCTAACCTAATCTAACTTTAACCTAAACTAACCTAACAACCTAACCTAATAAAAGATATTTTTATGTAGGACTACTTTCCATCACTGTAGAAACATTAATTATTAATAAACTTTACCTGAAAAACTAAAAGTTTAGCCGCTACACAATTAGTAGCTACTCTTGATATTTACCAAATATTTATTTCAAGCCTGCTAACATTGCTTCCTGGTTACCAATAAATAAACTATATCACTGACGTAGCGGATATGGAATTTTACTTTACGTAACACTTTATGAACATGTGGATCAGTACTTTATTGTGAATCTTTTTTTTTTTTTTGGGTGGCTTAAACTAACTGCCACGTGTATTTATGTCCCTTGTCTATTCATTTTTAAAATTATTTGGAGAAAAATGTATCACCTGCCAAACAAGGACTAGGATCATCTTTAAATAGCTAGCAAATTGCACAAACGTAAGGATGTATTTTTGCCATTTTATGTTAGATATATTTTAATAAGTTAGGCTAATCGATGAGGTTAGGGGCTACTTAGAAGCAGAAACAACCAAACTGAAGCCCGCACATACGTTTCAAAACAAAAATGAACACTGAAAACTTCATCTGTAACTTAATAGCACAACCTAAACTATTTATATAATAGAGTGACTAAAACATTACGGTATTAAATACTTATCATGGCTTTTCTATTGTAGGCTCCATTTTCATATTTCCGCTTCTCTTTTGTCTGCGCTAACCGGCTGTTATTTCTCCTAGTCGTCCGTTAAGTTTACCGAACGGTACATCAAAATGAAAAGAAAAAGTTCGTTTTACTGTTTCCTACTGCTGTTACAGAATCACGTCTTCGGTACTCTACTCTCGATACATCTCGAAAATTTCGTCAACTGAGCTCTGCTGTAAATTTTCGTTTCATAAATAACGAGTTACAGAATCCTGCTGCAGGTAGGAAACCCTTTAAGGTGGTCTCTTGCCTTCGTAATGGAGTCGTACGTATGTCGTTCACACTCGTGATGCCATTAGGCCAATATCTTGCCAGTAACAAGAATAATCAGATAGTCGCAAATCACTGTCCCTTTCCCATGGTAGGAGATGCTAATCTACATTCTTCTGACAGCTATGGCTGTTCCCCTGACGTGTTTGTTACTGAAGCTGAAGGCACAGTAGCTATGTTGTTTGCTGTTAACCACCCAGTACATTATTATGGTATTTTTGAGCTGACGACTTGAAGTATAGCCAGCGCTTTTTAGTGAAAATAATGCTACACCAACTTGTTCCAAAACCTTACGTGCACAACTGCAATCCTGCTTCGTACAAAGTTAAAAATTGTACTTTTACAAGAAAAAGTTTGTTAACTAATGCCAAAATATTTATCAATCTAGACTCTACAAAATTTTCGCAGGTCATTAAAGTGGTATAAATTTTTCAAGTACCGGTGGGAACTAGTGCGATGTATTTTAATTAGCACAGTGTTTGATGTGGAACAAAATAACCTTTGACGACGTGTCACATTTTAACAAAACTTTTTTTCTTTTACAAAAATTTGTTGGAAACTTGTTGCCGAAAAAATTGTGTGACACTCCTAACAATTGTTATAAAATTTACAAAAATTTATTCGGAAACGCGTAGGTAATTTGTGTAAATACAGACTACAAAAATTTTCGTAAACACACAGATATGTGTATATTTAATTGTAATTGCTATAAATTTTACAATAGTTGTGTAAACTGACAAAAAGATTTTTCGGAAACTAGTATCTTAAGAATTTTTTTGTGCAAGTACACCATTTTTGTATTGTTTAGTCAGTCATTGGTAGAGACCCAGGTATTTCATGTGAAGAATTTTGCCTCACTTTGTTTCCGTGCCTTACGTGCACATCTGTATTTCAGCTTCGTGCCCAGTGATTGGATATTTTAACTCTCACGAGCCTCGGGAATCTGCCGGAAAATTATACACGTGTGTTGTTGCAGGAACAGTTTTGTAAATGGCTCAGTCAAATGAGATACGTCTCTTCACATATAAACGCTGCCAATAATCATGAAGCAAAATTGCAGACGTGTACGTAAAGTACTGAAACAAAGTGGGGCCAAATTCATTTCGCAAAAAAACCAAGGTCTCTAGTCATTGGATGTTTTTAACTTTGAGTGTCTCGGCGCTCTACCTGCAAATCACAGACGTGTGTTGTTCAACAGCAGATATCTATGAAAACACTCAGTGACTCCCGCGCTACCTTGTCAGATGTAAAACTGGCCACTGACTGGAGAATCAGCCTATGTACAAGTAGCTGAATACGGAGTGAACACAGGACTGGAGTCCATCCGGCAGGTCGTGAACCTATGAACTTTCCGGATATCTAATAATAACGCGGATTTTGCAGGTACATAGTAATAATTCGTCAAATCTTGACGGATGATGTACAGGAACAAAAGAAGCAGCAAGAAATAGGTACAACCACGATTTTTTGAAGAATTTTTTTGCATCAGTTGGTTTCAATATATCATGTACACATATACAGCTCTGCTTCACGGTCAGTGATATGATGTTTTAACTTTCACTCGTCTTGTTTTTCTTCTGGCAAATCACAGACGTATGGTGCCACAATTGTCTTACACTGGTTGGTGCAATCAAATTACAGACCAGCCTAAGCAAGACACGCTGCCAATAACCATGAAGCAAAGCTACCGCTGTGCTCGTAGGGCATTAAAACCGAATGAGGCAAAAATCTTTTCACTAAATAATCGCGGCTGTACAAGTAAGGACAGGCGGGCTGGAAATGTCAGAGTTTAAAGTTGTATTGCGTTGGCGTGATCTCACGACGTATGGACCTATCAAATGTCTACGGCATATCGCGAAACTATTTTGTTCCAAAATGCCCTTGAAAATGTTGTAGTTAATTGCAACACACATGATTGGGAGATGTACGTCTGACACAACGTAGCTGTCTGCAGACCAATAACAGACATCAAATATTGCAATATTAAGTTTTTATTAGCTCACAGTCAAATAGGGTATCAGCTTTACGTACAAGTAAAAGCCAGTAATCTTCTGGTAAGCTGAATGTACGTTGAAACCCAGCAAACAGTCAAGTTTCCATGCGATGAACCGTTGCCTCTACGCATATTATCTTATCTACAGGACACCGGCACACGATGAAAAAGTGCTGCAGTGAATTATTGTCATAGCGTGTGTTGTCAACAGAACGTCACTAGCGAGGCTGCAATAAATGTGACAGGACCTCTTGTAACGCAGTCGTGCCTACATTAATACTAGGACCTGTCTTATCACACGTCTGCCGTAAAGAGAATTCGCCTTGTGGTAGGTTTTGTAATAATCACCTCAATTAACAAATCGTACATAAGTTGTTCCAAATTCGCTTGTCTCACTGCTTTTTTTGCCCGCTATCCACAAAAAGTTTGACCCATCACGAACACGTCATGTACGCAGTAAAAACCTTTCTTTACAAGGAAATACTTTTATTTGGGGATATTTAGCATTCGGTAGAGAAATAATGCCATACGGTGGAGACAAAGTTGAAAAACTTACGTTTGGTAGCACTACATTTTATCTGTAAATAGATTTCTTTGAGAAATAATATCAGTTTCTTTTTTGCAAAAAGTTTGTGTTGTCAGTACCACAACCAATATCGTCATAAATATTTCTCTTAAACTAAGTCAATAACACAATTTATGTTGCATTTACTGTAAACTAAAAAAAAATATATTTATTTACCGCTAAGTTACATTGCAGTGGCTCATATTTAAACAGTTTTTCATTGCAGAGACAAAAAATTTGTCGAGGCAAAGAAAGCGTTTTAGATTGTATATGACATGATTTAGAGCAACTTTATTGTTGCATCCTGTGTGTCATTTATATTTAAACAGACGAAAATCATAGTACAAAGCACAGTTAACTGTTGACAGCGGCCTCCTCAGTTTATTTCTTAGACTTTTGACTGTACTTGTAGTGTCTTTAATTAACCAGTATTACAGGCTCAAAATTTCGTCTAATTTAGTAATTTTATATGTTCTTCTACCGTTGTTTAGCACTTCCGTCAATCTTCTGAAGGGTTCAAATGACTTAATTATCACTGTACATAAAAGATTTATTCCATCATGTTACTAATCACTGGGATATTCTGCTACAGTTGGAGAAATGTGTAAAGCGAAGATTTTTTCTGGCACCACTTATAATGGCCAAATTCAAATCGGTTGCTTGATTTACTGTTCCGGAATAATGATGTACAGGAATGTCGTTTAACTAAGTACTATTTTCTAACGTAGTAATCCATTGTTTTATTAAGCATGTTTTTCATCGTGGTAGGTCAATAATAAAGAAAAATCATGAACAGATGTTTCAAATCCATTTGGCGATAATTATTTAAATATTTACTTTGGGCGTTGCGTTACCATAAAAAAGTTGAGATGTTTCTGCATTAAAAAATATGTATGCAGGACTGGCAAAGAAGTGTTTAAAATATATTCACACATACGCTTACAGTTTGGTTAACTGTGTCATATGGCAGGGCTTGACGAATAGTCAATAATATCGTGTTCTGTTGGAAGCTTTACGCCTATAGCTTTGCAGCTTTTTTCGTTACTTGAAAATATTTTTGTATACGGCATAGTTCTGGTGTTGTCTTTCACTGAACCGTACTGGCCTTTTATTCAAGGACAAATTAAGCTGGGTGCAGGTTTTGAAAATATATCCTAGACAGTCTCCCCCATGCGGTTAATGATGATTTCCTACACCGGAAGTGTGTCAATTACTGTGACTTAATTTACCGTGCAATGAATTCTACACTATTTCTTCCTCACAATAATTCTTGCTGCTGCCAGCAAACTGCTTTCATTTGTAACACCCTCCAGATTTAGCATGTAGAGCCAATTGTAAACTTTATGAAGGAGAAATATTATCAATTGGATGCCGAAGTACAAATTTAATATTAGTCAACATCAGTATATTGGACTACGGAATAAAAACAGAAGGAACTAGAGGAACAAACTACTGAAAACCTTACGTTTATCGTAGCACGTGTCGAAAAACACAAACGAATATGATACCTACAACGAAATTCTTCAGAGAATCTAACTAGACGTTCTGTGAGATGATAATGGCTTTAGGTCACTTGTCCAGTGTCCAGTGTGTACTAACTCAGAAATTCGAACCAGTATTCCTTACGGAGATAACTTAAACTTAAAATTATTACTGATATTACTGTGGTACAGTAAAAATATTACAGAATACATTGACGTGGCCATTTAAAACTCATTCAAATTATTATATTTTAATTGAAACTAAGAACGCTATTGATAACAGGGTTACACATTAGAGAGTAATTATGTTTATACATCGGGTGCATAATCAAAACGGTTACAGTATCAGTTAGAAAATATTGTTAGTACGTTGTATGAAATAAATATGCAAGATATTTTAAAATTAGATTTGACAAATCTTTCACAGTAGAATTCGAAAAAATATCGAAAGTTCGGGTTTTTCATGTTGGCTCCATAATATTCGCTCCTGAATACTCTATGACAGACAAATGAACGTGTACATCCTAATATCAGACTTTGTTTCATAATTCGAGTTTGCAGTTTAAATAAATGAGACTGCAGTTTCAATGTCATTACACCGCCCGAATTATTTTCTTATTTATTTTATTTATCTAAGTGAATAATTTCTTTTTAATCTCTACAGCAATTTTAATTATTTAACTTTGTAAATATTTCCATAATCTTAAATTCTTTGGTGAATTATTGTGTCAATTACAACATTCGAATATGCGTTTCCCCGTTTTATTTAATTGAAATATTCATCCCATTTGTTTCCGGAATTTCCGATAACACATATTATTTACTTGCAGATTCCACAGAACTGTTGGGCTTTAATTTGAGATAGGCTACAAACGTTTCGTTTCTTCAGTGCAAAAGCGTGAACCCCCCCCCCCCAAAATGATTTATTTATCAAGAATGAATTTTGCGCTAGCAAAGTACCGTCAGCTGAGGGTACTTGGTATAGCAGATAAATTTGGGGCACTTTTTTTGGGATTTTAATTTTACACGCAACAGCAGAAATACTAAGAAGAAACACAAAGAACCATTATCGGAAATATCCTACTTAATTAGTCAGAATGATTTCTTCATCCAGGGCAGCGACATACGAAATTATATTTCATAAAAAAATTTCCCAAGAATTTCTTCAATTCCAAGTGAACCCAGTTAGTTGACGCTACTTAAGTCCAAAATATTCTCAATAAAAATCTTACAATCTACTTTTAGGGGAAAGGTGCATTCAACGGTCCTGCTAAACATTTCATGTTTCAACGTAACAAACGATAAACCAAAATTGTTGAAAAAAATCATGCACATATATATCGGTGTATTCCACAGGTTGACATCGTTATGAATGGACCACTCTAAATATCTACAGTGATTAAATGAAATGTGTTATTACTTGGTTAACTACACAGTTGAAGCAATTATCACGTATTATCTCCTGAACATAAGGTAAAAAATAGAGAAAAGTTTTGAAAATTTCTTTAAAAAATCTAGGTTTTAACATTTTAGAATTGCAAGGTTATCAGTAGCATGGTTCATTTTAAGTTTTGTATTAATAACACTAAATGAAAAATAAACACCATAAATATATGCAAAAATACATTACTGACAAGTGTTGCAAAATAACAATTTCTTTCCTTTTTTTCACGCCAACACACGACGTGAAACCACTTTTTGTATGACATACTCTGTACCATATTTACCTCACTCGCAGATTCGTAAATATAACAAAACCAAGATTCTGTAACTGTAAAAAGTCCCTTTCGTTTTTTAGAGGCCAGTTGTTGACAAGTTTTTTTTTTTATTTTAGCTTCACGCTTCTTCGAAGGTCTTTGTGATGCTTCTAATGCAGATTTGTAGGGAGACGAAGTAAGTTCAGCTGCTTTTTGGGTCCCCGTTTTCTTCTTGCTTGTAAAGAGAGTGGCAACTGATTTTGGATGTGGAGATATTTGCTTTGCTGACACAAACGTAGACGATGCACCACGTTCATAGATAAAACGTCTACTGTCACTGAATAAGAAATGTAAATAAATAGAAAGGTTAAAGAGATAGTGAGTGAAATAGCAAAATTTACGAATTGAGTATGGTGGAACAGCCTCCAGTGTAATGGAAAACTTTTTTGAAAACCTGGCTATGCTCAGTCGGGGAAATTAGGTAAAACATGAGATCGATCAAAGGGATTACGCAGGTGAGAATAAAATTTTGATAGGAGGCTATGCTTAATACAGGAAAACTACGATACTAAAAAATATATATCAGCAAATTGGTTCAGGCAAGGAAAGTAGACTAGACTTATCTTGCGATATTCTTCTGGAGTTCGCTGCGTCGCTCGTACCAATTCATAATTCTAGATCCTTAAATTTTTGTTAACTTTTTAAAAAAGAACAATCAACAACAACATAAATTCCTTATTATTTTTCCATTCCTCTCCATAGACAACCTTCAATAATAAGCTCCACACTAAGAGAAATAAAATTGACAATAAACTGAAGTAGTGTTAATCCTGACTCTTAGGTGAGAAAACAAAACATGAATCTAAATCTATTAACCCTAATTCAGCCTTTCAAATAACTAAACTAAATTATGTACTGTACATTTAAAAATAACAAACAAAATATTAATTAATCCAATCAGGGAATAAAAGGGCTCAAATAAAATTAAAGAATCTCTGCCAGTCCATATGTTACAACGACGATGTATGTCTTAGACTATGTGTTGAGATCCACACTTTACTGTATGTAGCTATGGCTATTCAATACGAAACATAGTATTTGTTGTATATTTACGTTTTACATACGACGGGATAGTATAAACAGCTTATTCATTACTTTAGAATGCAAATTGCTAACTATTAAAATCAAATAAATCCCTACTTAGATTTTGTTTTGTTGCTTTTATTTAAAAATGACTTCTTGAATCTCTCAATCTCTCAAAGAGTTAGCTGATCGACATTTTTTAAATCATAGGAACACAGTTTGAAGTGTGTCTTCTTTTCGTAGATAAACGCATTGGAAACATTTGTAATAGTTATACAAGACAAAAACTTTACGTATCTCGCTACTGCACGGCTTACGCGTCCGGTCCAGTAACTTTTGATCACGACATACACGCTACACAATTTACTTGCAAATTTTACTAAATTTTGTACGGGTTATCATCTACAGTAATCGATTTTGTGATGAATACTGCTTGAACGAGAACTATAGTAAAATGTGAGTTCAGAGATTTTTATTAACTTTTTAATTTCTTTCGTTATCCTTAAATTTTTGTAAACTCAGAGTGCTTTTCTTCCTCCTAATACCGAAACATATTAATATCAAGCATGGCAGTGCGTGCAATTATTTACTATTTTTAATAGCCTTAAAATACATTAAATGCCTGCGGCGGCATTGCCACTCTGCTATGCCATGAGTGGACTACCGGTCCATTAATAGCACTAACGCCGTTTTACCTTTAACGCGCGGCGGTACATCGCAAACATCAAATACAAACATTGTCATTACGGTAACTTGTTACACAGGAAACAAGCTTTCATATGCCGTACCAGTTATAAGTATTTTGTCACTGTACTGATGTGTGCAAGCTTTGAATGAAAGTGTAAAATTAACAATAAACCTATTCAAAACTTAGCAGACGGCGTCGTGAACTCATACTTCTTCGCACTAGTCTGAAGCTTCTTCAGCAGGTAGTATCTCTGCCGCGTCTAACGAGAATACGTTCTGCACACAGTGAATGAAATATTACAGTAGTCCAACGGTGGCGCTGGTCCAATGATGGCGCCTTTCCCTTATGTTTTAACATGTTTTCATTTGAAAATGCACGTTTCATTTCCGCTCAGATTCATACTAAAAAATTAAGTTACAAATAGGTAGGTATAAAAAATATTGATTTGCAATCACGACACATTTAGAATTCTATTCATAACGTTTATTTAAACTTAATATTCTGGTGAAACTATTTGAATTACATTACAAATGTACTACACTCTAACAGCATAGGCTACTTATTAAAACATTTTATTTTAAAATAAATATTGAATAGGAACTTAAATTAACATTGAAATCTGCATTCCAAAAGAACCGTTTATCCACATATTTAAATATTAAATGTTAATAAAGCTTAATATTTAGTGATATATTTACTAAAATTTATATTATTGATATAAATAGATCCCACGTGCATGTTATACCACTGAAGTTTTAAAAGATCTGTTTTTAAATTATTGACGCTGCTTTCACTAAAAAGTGGTATGGCATACAAACATTAATTTACTTAACTTTGTCTAAAGAAACAGAACAAATTATTGACATTTTATCCTAAATCAGCATGGCTTACGTCGTACATAGCATTAGTCAACAAATATGAAAAGTAATGAATTTTAATATTTGTACTTATGATATAGCATCTATTATTTATCTTTGGTTGGCATCTTCTCGTACTTGTCGTACGCGGTGCTCAGGGCTTCCAGTATGGGCCCCATATAATCCATGGACCTTTAACATTAGAAACACAACATGTAGCTTATTGTTACAGTACTAAACATAGCACAAACATTGTCAATAAAACACTAGTTGGGGGAATCAAAATACACTAGACATGTTTCCACAAAATGTTTCCGTAAAAAATTTTATAATAGATTTAACGCATTATTTTATTGAATGCTTGAACTTTAGAATTAAACTTTATCAACGCTACGGGCCTCAAAACTTGGTATTTGTTGCTTCTATAACAGGCACGATAAGATTATATATAGTTATATTGATGATTATTTTATTTTCTCTAGTGATGTTACTATATGTTTTAAATGTGTTTACAAATTAATCGTAGCATTATAAACTACTTACAATGTTTATAATAAATTGATCGTTAAATAAATACCAGAATTTAATTGTAATTTAATATCGGATTTTGTAATGACAACTAATAGCGATTACGATCTTAAAATGCAGATGTGACTGATTTCACATACCATAGCGTTATCTCAAACCAAATGTTACAAAAGTGAACTGCATTTTTTTCGATAATATCACACCAAAATCCGCATACGATTTCATTACTCTAGTCATCCCGAATGGACGGCAAAGAAATAAAGACATTTTTGGCATCGGTTGAAATGACCTCCTTCAGTCGATAGAAGATTGTTCGAGAACAGCTCATTATGTGTACATGCGTAAGTCATGTATGCGTAGAAACACCATTCATAGAACCCTGCATGCCTGTTTATCAATTTCATATCCTCCATTATTGTTTAAAGATTGTTTTCTGGCAGCCTAAAATGGTAAAATAGCAAGGAATTTTTGTGGCTAAATTTTATGTAGGCCTACAAAATTATTGCCGAAGAACTAAAATTAGTGTAGTAATGTACAATTCACCTTCACCTTTAACATTACGTCATGAAGTTACATTTTCACATATAACTGATTCATAGAGACGGACTGTCAACGACACGACAGCACCCAGTGCCAGTTCAGTATTTTGCCTCTAGAGGCTAGGGTGAGGCGTGTTGCGCGTTTTTGTGTCACCTTTAGTGACCTGAAATATTAGGCCTTGGACGCGCTAAATACAAGCCAGGTGTGAGGGGGGGAACGGTGATACAAGAGAATACACGCCGATTCCCGGCAAAATTCCCGCATACGAAAGTCTGTAGTAATCGAACACGGGTCGCCTTGTTGAGAGGCTAGCGTTCCAACTCCGCCCCTTAACAGTTAGTGGACCTGGTGCGTGAGACGTGCTGTAGCGTGATACGGAAAGTCGTTTTTCATGTATAGTCACTAAAAATGCTTCTAATGCGTTTATCTACGAAAAGAAAACACGCTTCAAATTAAGTCCCTTGTGATTTTAAATATGCAGTCCCATAATTAAAAACATGAATATCAAGCTCCTCAAAAGTGCTAAAAATGAATTTTTCACGTTGCTGTAGCTGAGAAAATATCAACCGTAATCGTAAAATAAAATCATGGAAACGTACATTGGACATTTTTACTTATATGATATAATCGTAATTGGATACAATCTAATTACGTACTAATTTCAGTTTCACATCAGTAAATACAGAGAGCAGCCAGTTCACTTAATCTTAAACATTTCTGTTGATTATTTCTTTATGTCGCTATTGGCTTTAAATTTCAAAATAAAGTCATAAAAATAGTTGCAGGTAATGAAAAATTAAATCAATAAAGCAAGAAACCTACATCCTTAAACAATGATGAGATAAAAGAGGGTGTGTGTGATCTGCACAAGTAAGACTGTAAATGTATTTTGCAGCGTGGTGCTACACTCCACCTATCATCTGTCATCTAGCATATATGACTTATCACCTATCATCTTCCATCTGACATCTATCGTCCGTCAGCTATCACCTATAGCCTTTCTCCAAGCAGTGTTGCCAAATTGTGCATGCATAATATCGTCGTACAACATTTTGCCATTTATATTTTCGTTTTCAATCTAGCCGAGGACTCACGTGCTGGGCTTTTTATGTGATTTTTTGTCTGGACACGCTGAATATATATAAAGGATGATTCTTTATTAGACAGACACCTTATCGGACGAGATTCCTGATGACAAAATATGGCGAAAACATATACGACTTATAGTCTAAAGTTATTACTAATGGCGGTACGCACTCTTACGTTAAAATATTTAGGAATGCTCTCGTCAACGTAAATAAGAAACTACACAATTTTAAGGACCATTTTTTCGTATAAAGTTTATGTGAACGAAGCTACTTAAAGTCTTTGCTTGCATTTTGTAAAATCATTAATCTGAGATTAATAAAATTGGTAGAGTCATCATTTTAATCGTTCGAAAGGGGTAACCGTTCATTTAAATGAACACTTTTTTGCAAATTAAGGAAAAAGTTGACAGGAGCAATAAGGTCACCTTTGTATGACACTATTAGGGCATTGTTTCTCGTTGAAGTTAGTTGTGTAGTAATTTCAAACGTTCAATATTAACGCCTGTCGTTATGCAAACTGTGTAACGTATGCTAGGCAGTTTGTCTACTACACTGACGCAGTTCTCTGTACATTCGTTCAGTTAGCATTTAAACCCAGCATGTCATGTAAATGATTACTCATTCACCGAGTGACTACTGTGAAATGGTATCAGAAATAATAATGATATATCAATAGTAAAAATACGGACATGACCTTGTAAAGTTTATTAGAAGTACTGATCTTCGAACAGGTCACTTGTGAGGTATTAACGTTCGCAGAACGTGTTACACCATGTCGATGTACAACTGGGAAAGCCGTAGAAAGGATTGTCACGTTCTACCTATCATGATTGGCCTGTTCAGAATAATTTACTTATTAAAGTAATTTGATAAATATTTTTGCACAATTTTGCCCAGAAATTCGCTAGATAATTGCACCTACTGAAATAAACGAGGGCATAGAATCTGTCGTTTACCGACTCGATGTCTTTTAGAGTCGTACTAGGCGCTGGGACTGAACCACCGACCCATAAATCACCACATGAGTGATGACTGCGGATATCCCCCTAATTTAGTTGCACGCTTCCATGATTCGCTCCAAACGATCTTCTAAATGTTTTTACAGGAGTTTCGTTTATGAGAAACTTTGAATAAAAACTTGTAGAAGAAAATATTTAATAAATCTGAAAACCAGTTACAAGATAAATGTCCTCCCTTGTAACATTCTTTGCCACGTAGTTATTGAGATATTCGCCAGTATGTCTAATAAACTTATGTTATTTAGAATGTTATATTCGTATTTTTATTACTGGCATATCATTATTTTTGACACAAACTGTCACAGGTGTCACTCGGTGAAAGTGTGATCATTGACACGACATACAGAGTCTAATTGGCAACTTAACGAATGTGCAGAACACTGCACCCGATTGTTATACAAACTGCCTTATGTACGTTACGTAAGTTGCATAGTGACAGGCGTTATCACTGAATATTTTAAAAGACTACAAAATGAATTTCAACGAGTGCCAATGTCCTAAGAGAGGCACACAAAAGCGACCTTCTTATTTTCTTGTCAACGTTTTCTTTCTTAATCTACCAAAAATGTTGATTTGGATGCACAGTTATCACTTTTCGAACGATTACAACGATCAACGATGCCTCTATCGATTTTATTAATTTTAAATTAATGATTTAACAAAATGCAAACAAACACTTTAAATAGTTTCGTTCACATAAACTTTATACTAAAATTAGTCCTTAATATCTCGTACTCTATTATTCACGTACACAAAAGTATTCCCAAACCGTTAACTTTCGTGAGTGCTTGCAGCTCTTAGTAATAACTTTGAGCTATAAGTAGTAATATGTTTTCGCCATATTTTGTCATCAGGTATCTCCTCGCGAAGGGTGGCGGTACAAATATTGTGTGTATATACAGGCTGTCCAGAAATAAAAAGTGAACCACAAGAATCCTGACTGAAATCGGAGACGAAAACATAAGTGGCAAAATGTTGTATGACGAGATTTAACGCGCACATTATGTGGCAACACAGCATGAAGGAAGTTCGCTCTTCCGCTCCACGTCCAGGTATTATTTTGTGTATGTTACCTCGAGTAATTGTACAATCATGTTTGGGCTGCTTGAGATTTTAACCTACGCCCATAGTATTCAGGCCATAACAGTAGTAGTAAGATAAGTAAGATAGATGTGGAGCGCAAGAGGGGACTAACTACAGTGCTACGTTGCCACATTGCACCCGTAAAATGTGATAGTACAACATTTTTGCCATTAACATTTTCGTCTCCAATTTAGCCCATGATACCCGTATTGTGCTCTAATGTGCTTGTTTCTGGACAGCATGTATATATATATATATATATATATATATATATATATATATATATATATATATATATATATATATATCAACTAACAACCTTCATCGTTATTTTATCATCAATCAATACCATTTACCCCTAGTATAAATTTAATCAGTAGTGACTATTTGCAGGGGGAGGTTAGAGTGAAGAGGCTGGCCGGTAGTGCGGCCTCAATCAGAGCTTATTCACGAGCAGAGGCGCTTACAAAGTAGTCTACAGCGAGCGAAGCCTAGAAAGGCAAAGCTACTTTTGGGAAATGTGGTTAAGGAAAGGGGAAGTTTTGGCTCGACCACCCGGCCAACCCGTGAATCAATGAAGCAAGATGCGTCTGCAGAGCGCACGTCGAGAGTGCAAGGCTTGATGTTTCTGAACTGGTAACACTGCTTTGAAGTCTTGCGTTCAGAGTTTACCCTCATGTCTCTACATAGCTATCGTTACAATACTCCAAAACCATTACGTAGGTCGTTTGAATTATAATATTTCATTGTGTTCAAACATTTGAAAACTTCTCAGACACTAATTAATATAATAACATGCACAAAATATGTCTAAAGTTCAACAAAAATTACGTGCATAAATGATTAAGTGGAAAACTACTATTTTATATAACTAAGCTGTTCCTCGTAAATTCATGTTTAATTTTTTGATGTATGGAAAAATAATCGAGTGGCTTAGAAGTATTCATGCAATGTTTATCTTATTTTGTTATATTCAGGTATATTTTATTATGTATTACAATTTCGCAAAATTCAATTACATATCTTTCTCTTTTTCTCTATATGACTTCATAAATTTTGTTTTCCAATCATTTTCATAAAATTTTTATTGAAAAATATACCAGACAGTAATAATTAATTTTATCGTTAAAAATTAATAAACGTCTAATAAAGTAAATGTTGTCACTTAAAAATTTTGAATTTAAAAATATAAATATGTGATATCAGAGAAATTTTTATATGTTTGATTAGTTACATATTTAATTGGTTTTGGGTGTATAAATAAAATTATCATCCGTATTTAAATATGAATAATTGAGAGAAAACTATTTACATGCGTACGATGAATAACGTTACAAAATGTATCAGTGAAATTAAATTAATAACCATTTTTTTTCGTTCCTAGTGGGTCATCCACCGAGTGTAAATATTTGTTCACATTTCATGCTATATTTTACTATCTAGGGTTTGGTGATGTTAGTTTACCGTTTTCCAGTCGTAATTTAGCAGAGAGTAATGTTGCTCATGTCGGTTAAAAATATGAATGCAATATCATTGAATAATTTAACCTTATATACCAAACACAAATCAAAATAGTTTCTGATATTTGCTGAAGGAACTACAAAGTAACGGCTATTTGTATCGCACTTGTTTTGCTAATGACGTAACTGTTTCGCTAAGATATGTTTAAATAATGGTTTGTCATGGTCTGGGATTTTCGAGCAGACGAGAATTAAAAGTAAAAAACTTCACCCGTACACATCGCGCAGTACCTGAAAACTATTGTGTTACCATGCCGTATGCGTATCACTTTACGTGAGGTAATGAAGCATAAAATCAGTGCTATATAGTATTTTTTCTTAAATACAGCTTCTTTATTTCTCGCTTTTTAATAAAAATAAACTCATTATATCAACACTTCCGGCAGTAAATTACCTATCCTCAAAATAAATGTTATGTTCTAACACATTATAAACCATCAGTTTGAGAGACTTTTTAGCTTAAAATTCAGTTCGTTACATCAGGATCTGTCTTAAACTAACCGACAAAATTCCTTAAGTGCCAATAATTGTCCAGTATACAATTTTGGGCTCAATGGGAAGCGGGATATGGGACCTCTAAAATTGAGATTTCAAAATATTTTGTACAAGAATTTCAAAATACCTATGACGTTAAGTATCAAACTACTTTATAAGTTTTTGTTCAAGCACTTTACACCTTAATGTGCCATAGGTAAACGACGCTAGTAGGTTACTTTAACCTAGGACACATTAAGGTGTTTAATGTGGTTACAATTAAACCTTGTTATGTAGTTTGATGATTAATGTTTTATGGCTTCTGAAATTCTTGTACAAAATATTTCAAAATTTCAATTTGAGGGGTCCCATACCTATCTTCCCATTGATTGTGTGCCTAAATCAGCACAAATACAGAAAATTTACTATTAACATAAGATTTTATAAAGTGTTTACTTTACCGATGAACAGATATTATGATTGAGTGTGTAGGGGCAAAGAGCAGTTTATGCGGATAGCGTCTCGGGAACATTTGTCTTCCTAGCCTATTGAAACTCTTCTTCGATTGGCACTCTACATCTGTAGACTTTTGAAACAAGTTCTTCAGACTAGAGTTTCACTGTCTTAAAAAACACCTAAACGTATATAGGATAATACGTTTTACGTAACAGTAGCTGTCTTCAAATACCAATATTAGGAGATTTTAACAAACCTCAACCAATCACGGATTGTAGTAGTTGAGGTATGAACATCCGCAGTCATCTTGGATTAATATAACGTATGCAAAACTTTTGTTTCCGATTAAATTCAGTACGTTTGCCCACGACGGGACATATACTATGTAGTGGTAGGTAGTTCATGTGCAAAATTAATTAAATTGCTTTACAGCTTGGCTTGTATACCGAAAGTAGTTGAATAATAAAAAAGTTATACTATCCGTTATTGTTATACTCAATATTTCTGGTACATCACATTCTGCACTCAATGACGGCAAAATGTATTAAAATAAATCGAAAACTAATTTTTAAACAATGATTGAAAACATTTATTTTGGTGGCCGAAACCTGCATCAAATAAAGCTAAACAAACCTACGATAACGCTAATTTAAACAACGTGTTAAGTGGTTTTACGTAATTAAAAACTTAAACAATAAGACTTAAGTAGTAGAACTGAACATTATTTCCGCCACGTTGGCTTAAATCTAAGTATTCATATTTGAACTGTTACTGCTTACTGCTTACGTTCAACAGAGGAAACCGTAGGTTCAAGCAAACATAGAAAAGTTAGGTATTCCCATGACTACATTCATAACTCGGCCGATAGTCACCGTCTTACCTATGAAATACACATCAGACGTATTTTTAAAATAAAAAACTTTAAGTTTCCCGGTATTTCAAGTTTTTATTTTTAATTACCAGTGGGTTATCGTTTAAATGAGTCGCAACTATAAGTTTCTTATTATTTTATTAAAAGTTTAAACCATAACGTTCGGTATAATTAATACAACAAAAAGAAACAATATGCAATGTCTGTTTCTATTGGCTGCACTTAGATATAGTGTACGCTCAATTTTTGTGACTCTACAGCTTACTTCTTAAGTCCATTTCTTGCTGCTTAAATTTTTAATTGTGAACTCATTTAGAAAGATATTCCAATTCCTTAAGGACGAGTTTTAAAGAGAAAATTTTCGCCGCTAGTTGCGTTATAATCGGTACGTTAAAAGTCCTAATGAAAGGAAAGGTGGTACAAAATTAATGTTAGCTAAGCTAGGCAAAGTGAAAATTTTACGTGGTCTACATTTTTACTTAAATACCGTCATTATATATCTGCTTTCTAATTTTACTCGCGAAAAATGATTTTTATAATTACGATTGCTCTTTAAACTTAACACGAAAACCGCTGATTAAGCTCTCTTATCTACTCCAGCAGTACAACTAGAAACGCTGAACTAGTATGATCTTTGAAAAAACTGTGCAATGGGAGTGCATGATTGGCATTATTTGCTTGGACATGCTCCATTGCGAAATAAATGACTGTCAAAATAAAACTAAAAATAAGACAATAAAGCATAAATTAGCAGAGTATGCTTTAGTGATCAGGATACATACACAACATGAAATTCCAAAACTGGAGTCTGGTCAGATAAAACAAGGAACAAAACAGAAAATAAAAGAAATAACAAAGATATAAAAAAGAAACCTAAGTTGACATGCGACACAACGATGAGACGAAACAAGAACACAAACAGAAACACAGCAAACCACACAACGATGTGACAAAACAAAAAAAACAGATGTCGGACACAGACAGAAAAAACAACAAACTACACAAACGATGAGACGAAACAAAACACAGTAGTTTTCCAAACAGTCAGTATTAACGACGTTTCGGGAACTGGAATCTGTTCCCGTCATCAGGTAGACACTCAGGGTTCAGGAACACGAGTGCGACTGATAAGGAGACTGGAAAAACCATGAGTTTATATAGGGTAAAGTCCCTTATCGTACTCAGTGAATGGGAGACGAGCTGTCTCCTGATTGGTCGCGCAGCATGTATTGACTCTGATTGGTTGTGGTGGGTTGAGTGTTTGTTTTTAATTTGTGCTGTAAATTTGTTTCTCTTTTAATCAATGGGATCCACATATTTTTTAATTCAATGCTCTGTTGACTGAAAATATTGCTATTGCTAATAATAAAGGCTGATTCTTTTATTTTCCTTTTAATTTTGTCAGTTTCCTGTGTAAGTGGTTTAGAGAGACATGCAGATTTCGATACTGAAATGCTGTTACGGGAAAACTGGCTGAAGGTTTATTTTTGTAAGAGGAAAATTTATTCCAAGTAACGTCTACAAAACGGGCACTATTTCACACGAATATAAAATTATGATTTTCCCCCACTTGACCGCCCTTAAGAAATGCGCCAACCAAATCCCGACACCACATAACTTTGCCTTATTTTTTACAAGTAATCATCTGCCAAAACGAGTAAAATACTTTTATAAACGTTGTGTATGCTCGTTGGTACGCACCGCTTCTGGTAGTCGGCGGAGGCGGTGCTGGTTCCGTATGCGAGAGCGGGCTGGTTGAAGGTACCAGCGGCATTGTATGCCTCGTAGCCGTGTCCAGGCGATCCCAGAGGCTGGCTGTAGGAGAAGTGGTCGCTGCACGAGCCCACCAGCTGGCAAAGACGCACTCCAAACAACGGCAGAATTAGTGCTGCGACAACTGCCACACCTACCACGCCAAGAACCACAGCGCCGGCTGCAGCCACCAGTTGCAGAGCGTTGCTCGGCAGCGACAACTCGCCTACAACAATCACACACGTGACATACCTTTAGTTCGTTTCAGTTCTTTCTCGTATACAATTTTAAACGAAGATATTCGGAAAGCCATGTTTGCAATAAAGGGCGTCCGGGAACGAACGCGTAATAAGCACACATCGCGAATTCTGGGCTAAATTGAAGACAAACACGTAAGTGGTGAAATGTTGTACGACATTTTGCGTGTACGATGTGGCAACACTGCACGGCAAAAGTCCCCTTTTGTGCTCCACGTTCGGATATAATTGTATGTGTACGTTGTCAACTAATTATAGAATCATGTTTGGACAGCTCGAGATTACAATCTACACCCATAACATACAGGTTAGAACAGAAGTAGTAATAAAAAAGGTATCTATGGAGTGCAAGAGGGGACTAACTATAGTACTATGTTGCCACATTGTACATGCAAAATGTCTTCGTACAACATTAAGCCACTAAAATTTTCGTCTCTAATTTAGCCCATGATTTACGTGGTGTGATTATTATGCAGTTGTTTCTGTACATCCTGCATACAACAGACTGAATTAAATGCATAACTAAGGACCTGTGAAATTCACTTTATTATATTGGTGACAGACTTGACCTGTACACGCCAGAGCACAATCTGAGATTCCATTGGCAAGAGACTATAGTAATGTAATTCACGTGTGTGAAACAATTGAATTTTTTGTAAAATAGGAAATATTAAGGGTGTTTTGCAACAATGATACAGATACATTTGAAGTACTACGAATAGGTTATTTAAACTCAACCGACTACAGTTTAATATAGTGTTGTGTTTGGTAGGCGGTGACTTGTTAACGTAAACCTATTCTTGCAGTTCAGAAAGCCAATCAATGCAGAGGAAAGACTAGCTGTAACATTACGGTAAGCACGGTTGAATTAACTGCTAATATTTATGTAATTTTGTATATGCGGAATATTTTATTTTAAATTCTGAACACATCTGACACCGTTAATTATATTAGCAATCCGTTTCAAAACCTGTATTGCCCAATAATTTCGTTCAGAGCATCGCTGGATTAGTACTTAACAGTGTCCTGAATAAGTTAAACAAAGTTTTACATCTCGGTATCTGCAAAAGAACACCTGTTCCAAAAGCACCCTTGTCTAAAATAACAGCTGGAGCACACATTATTGTAGGAATACAAAGACCCTTGTCTGAAAGATCTTTAGGCATATTGTTTTGATGATTTTCTTGGACAACGGGCCGGTTTGAAATTGATTGCACATATGTAGAATTTGGGAGTAATAAAAAAAACGGAAATGACTTATTAATTTAAATCTGACACGCAACAATCAAAAGCAAAAATATACAACGTTTGTTTTGAAAACTTGTGTAATGGTTTAAATCTCATAGAAATATTTGATATTTAATGATCAGTTGTTCAGTTTTTATAGTGATCCAATGTCTTCATCATAAGCCCATGTGCAGGAGTTTGCATAAAGATCAGCGCTCATATATGTACTTGATGATTATGCAGTTGGAACAAAGTAGTGAGTAGTGCATTACTGTCAGCGTTATGCTATACGCTTTGAAGAGATGTTATGCCTCTGTTTCCAACTGAGTAACTGTAGCGTAAGTAACCACTTTGGCCTGTAAAGTGAGATGTGATGGCAGTTATGCTTCTTCATTAAATAATCTACATCATCATTCGTTTTGCTTTTTGCTATACTTTAGAGCATTATTCTAAACGTTTCTTGCACATTTTCACAATTTCTTGTAAATTGTGTCATTGTGAGCTCCTTGATCTAATAACATATGTTGACTGGATGCTGCTGGATTAATCACTGTCAGAGATCACTGGAAACTGTCTTCTTGACTGATCATCAACATCCGGAGTAATCTCGGGGTATGCCCTGCCAGAACAACTGCCATCTTCTTCATCGGAAAAAATCTCTTCACTATTGTTGGAACCGTCACACATAGCATTGCAGAAAAGTATCTTTCCCGGCTCACGCTGCTAAAAAATATTATAGTCTCTCAAACAACGGTCATCTGTTACTTACAAGAATTCCTGCTGAACCTGTTAACAGTTTATTATAATTCTTAAATATCTTGCAGTTATCCCGTGTATCTTTACATGGTTTTGTGCACATGTCCGCTGAAACAAAATAAAACCACAAATGTTAACACTTCCTTCGATGCAAAAAGTATGCTCAATGACACTTCTATCGAGGCAAATGTATACTCCATGACATCTAGTTTTATACACATATTTTACTTTAAAACGCTTTATTTGACACTTTCACGGCTAGCAAACTCAACAACACATGAATCAGAACTATAAACTATTGAACGTTTAGGTATACAGTATTTTTTACTGTGCGGGTTTCCTGTTCTCATATATTTCAAAGGAAAGTTAGCATTTTGTGTACTAACTAGCATATGATATAACAAGAAATATTCTCTAGGCCTACTTACCACCGTATTCATACTGCTTCTGCAACGTTTTTCTACGAGGTACTTTTTTTCTGTTGATGTTTCCGATGTCTTGGTGTCTCATGATCGTACACCTCACAAAATTAACTAACACATTCTATGACTTTCTTGTCGTCACTCTCAATAAGGTTAATTATAGTACAGGTAGGAAAGATCAATGTTAAAAGCTTGGCACAGGGAAAAATTCCTGCTATTTGAGCGCTCCTATCGACAATAGGTGTCAGCTGACCAATCACTGTACTTTCACAAATATTAACTTACATGAAGTTGATTATTTAAAAACCAAAATTGGTTTGTTTTTTAAATTAAATTAAATAACTTATGTCTTTGCCATGCTTAGTTAAATTAAATTGTGCTATGGAATCGTATTTTAATAGATCCGTTAGTGATAGCAGCTCTATCAGCGAAATACTCGAAAAATTTTAATAATTTTGATCAAGATAATGTTATGATTTGCAAATAGGTAAAATTCAACACGATCCAACCTTAACGGCGAGCTATATCGTAGTTTCCTCGTACAGTTTAGTAATTCTGTTAAAGATAACACAGTCTGAAAAAAGCCATTTTTGACTATGTTGGAAGGCTGTGAATTTGTATTTCTACCGTTTTCGTTACACTTTTTACCTTGGATAAGTAGCGAAAATTTAGTTAAACCGCTATTTCGATATGCGCTTATACGAAAACCATGGAACCTAAACATGATTTTATTTATTTGTGTGAAATTACTACTAATGTTATGTGTAAGAGTTGGCTAGTGTTTGGTACAGTTACAAAATTTCGAAATTCTCGATGCAGAGCAATCTTAACATGGAGCTCGTAAGGTATACAGACAGTTGCAAAATTGCGTGCAGTTTTTTGGATGAATAATCCTTAAATCTAGAGGAACAAAACATTATGTATGAAGATAGAACGGAAAACGCTCCGTCAGTAGTGTAGTAATGGCGGTTCTATTGCAGGAGCCTTGGAGCGGGATCGGGGGATCTGTTCAGCATGTGTCTCGTAATTATTTATGTACGGTCTACCCACCATCTTGGTTAATGTCCGTTGTCTTGATACCTAGCTACCCTCATTGGCTCCACCTTCTATCTTGTTTTCTTTTTTAAATTAGTTTTATTGTTGTCCTCTAGGTAGGGCTGCCAGTAGTTACTGATCGTCTCCTAGATGGCGTTGATTATTAAGACTTTGGTGCTGAGTCTTTCCACCAGAAGAGCTAGTAGCTATACCAGTCGTATTGGTTCTAGTGTCGTTATGCTAGATATCGTTGATGTTGTATGTACTACTGGTTTAGTCCGTCTCTGTTTTCAAGTATCACCATTAAGAGCGCTACCGCACCTAACCTAACTTAACCTGACCTATCTTTCTAACAAGTTACATTTCTAGCCTTGTTTCTGTTCTTAGTTTAACCTAACACTTATTTTCCCTTGTATGTCTGTCTTGTATCATAGTATACTGCTAGGAATTCTTCTAGTATGTTGCAGTCTCGTAAGGCATTGAATATGTTCCACTCGTGTAGGTCCTAGAATATTTCTTTTTCTGTAAGGTGTTTATAAGTAGTGTAGGGTAGTATTATTTTACCTCTAGTAATAAATGTCTTCTTCTAATTCTTGTAATACGTTATTCTTGCTATGATTTGTTAGGGCTTGGTAGAATTTAAGTTACGGCTAGGCCATTTATTTAATATGTTTTTAATGCTGAAATCATAACTTAACCTGACCTAACCTGACCTC